>OX461809.1:50172460-50365347 GCA_949802685.1 Dicyrtomina minuta
CTCCCGCTGCCTAAATTTTCAAACAGCATGTAAATGAAACATTTTGCAGTTTTCAAAAACATGGAAATAAAACTATTTACACATTTCTAAAACATGGAAATAAAATTATTTACACATTTCTAACACATGGAAATAAAAAATTTTCCACTTTTCTCAAAACATGTAAATAGAACATTGAGCAATTTTCTGAATCAAGTAAATAGAGCATTTTAAACTTTTCTATACATGCAAATACAACATTTTGCTTTACCAAAGAAAACTACCAATGAAATCAAAATAGTGGTTTTTGTATATCGAAACAAATTGCTGCATAAAACCAATTCCTTCGTCCGACCCTAGGTTATAGGAACTAAATGGGTACACAACGACCAAGGAGAGTTTACATGCCCCAAAAATCATCTCTACACAAGTTAATGCAGACTATTTAAATTTCTATATTTAACTGGCATCATTAATGCAAACAAAATGAAAAGCCTTAAAAATTTACTGCATTACAATTTTAATGATGATTTTCCTCATTTTTGAATAATAACTAACCCGTTTTATCTGTTCCAATCATTCAGTAAAAATTTTGTCTTGGGGTGGGTTGCAGCTTTAGACGAAGGTCTTCGGGTAGCTTGTGCCAAAGTTCTTCGGTCAGGTTCCAGGAGAACGTCGGGCTTTAACCAACTTGTATGGCACTTCTTCGGCTGAATTGCAGCCCAGCCGAAGAGTCTTCGGTCTTCAGGTAGGTTGCAGTCTTCGGTACTCGGCTGAATTGCACCGGTTCCTAGGTCTTCGGTACTCGGCTGAATTGCACCGGTTCTTAGGTCTTCGGCTCACTTGCAGATTTCTTCTTCGGGTAGGTTGCAGATCCCGTGCGGTGTGCATAAGCAAGAAAATAAAAATTCACAGAATAGTAAAGAGTACGGAGTCCAATGACGACCAGTTTTCAAATGACGACAATGACGATGACGACCAATGCAATGACGACATAATGACATAATGACGACCACGTTTTAGTATGCCAATGAAACAAAATTTTCTATACAAATCGTATTACATTTTTCACGCAACCTTTTTTCTAATAATTCTGCATGAACTAATAACTCTTCAGTTATAAAATTACCTTGAGAAAAACCGGGTGAAAATTCGATTGTTTCAATTTCTTCATCTGATTCAGGCTTACAATTTAGAACAATGCTGTTTATTTTTTAGATGAAGAAGCATACTCGAATGGGTGCAGTTCTTTGTGGGAACTAAACTAGGTTCAGCAGGGCTATCTTTTTGACACAATTTACAAAGAGCTTTTTGTCCATCAATACGTCGTAAAAAATAAAACCATACGTTGGTTTCTGTACGATCTTTTATTTTATATTCTACGTACTCGTCTAAGCTAAACGGTTTGTCCACCACTCGAACCTGTCCTGGTCTACTTTTCGTAGCTGCTCGTTTTCTAGATGCTGCCGTGACGAAACAATTTTTGAAGTAATTAATTATCTAGCTAAAACGATTTTATATTATTGTTGTTAACTACAACTACAAGAAAACTTCCACCAGCATAAGTTCCCCATCCACCGACTTCACACTAACCTAAAACGCTCCAAATATACATATGTGGGCTACAAAGGGAAAGAGTATTCGACGGCCAACGGCAGCAAGTTTAAACAGAAATATACGAGCTAAAAGGCTAAAACGTACTCTCTTTATAGAGAAGTTTAACGTCACGTGGTTTGTTTTGATTCGAGTAGGATTTTGTGTTGCAATTGGCAGTTTTAATAAATGGTCGTCATTTGTGAAAATGACAAAATGTTTTTGCTTAATAACGATAATGAAGAGCAACCTTAAACTGGTCGTCATTGTCGTTATTGTCGTCATCGTTATGACGACATGGACTCCCTATATGCTAATCAAATGAATTACGAACAGTAATGTGTAGGGTTCTAACGTCTTAATTGGACTCTACTATTTGCAGTCTACTCTACTAGACCTACGACACTTCATTCCTTGGCAATAGTAATCAGAACTATCGTCGACTTTGGTCTTAGAAACAAAATTAGGTGCCCTGTGAAAGTACAAGACAAGCCAGCCACACGCAGTGAGTAGTTGTGGTGCCCTTGGAGACCACTCCTTAAAATCAATTTGAATATAATGCAATTACATTACAATTTTAGCGGTCTAGTACGATCCTAACAAATGCAGTTTGAGTAATAAAGTGTGTCCCAACAGAATCCGGCCATTATGACTTTCTGGAATAGCTTCTTTTCAAGCACGAATATTCAATGACTAAATATATCTTGAGCGACTACTTGTTTCATGTTTGAAAACTTTGATTGACCTCAATGAGCCATGTAGTTCATACGCCATAGTATTAGAAAGCCAAAAGCAGGTGTCCCAGTAAAAGAGGGTCACTTCACGTTTTTCCTGATTTAAAGGCCTATAACTTTTGACCAAGCTAATCAAAAAATCAAATTTTGGTGGATAAATGAGTTGAGTAAGGGTACAAATGGTGTAGGACAAATGTACGTATGTATATCCCCAAGATTTTAACCTTTTACGTATATCTCGATTAGCAAGTTACTTTACTATGTTGGTACTTTGCGTGCATGTATGGACATGTCGCTCAAGTTCCTTATCGCATATCTTAGTATATTATTTAAATGACATGGACAGTAAATACTTAATTTCTACCGATTGTAAGCGTTTGTATATTATCCTGGTCTACACCAGATATGCACTGAGATTATTTTCCTGCAAGCAGAGTGGATGAGTATGGGTAGATCCAAGAATCGTCCAGAACCGCCAAATTCCTGAGGAGACGAGGATAAGCCCACACTAGAGCTCCGATTGGGTCCGAAAATCGTCGACCCGCACACGAACCCGAACCCAAATCACGGGTTCAATCAAATTTGAACCCGGACCCAGACCCGAACCCGTGGTCCCGGGTTCAATTTTTTGTGCACTCGCACCCACTATGCACATCATTTCTTGAACCCGGGACCGGACCCGCACCCGAACCCGAAATTGGACCCGTTCCTGAACCCGAACCTGAACCCGAACCCGCTGCACCCGGACTCAGACCCGGGTTCGAGTTTATAAAACGTATCTCTAAATTTATTTTTAGAGGTAATTTTAGACGTATTTGTTAATAAAATTAGGTTAAATGAGAAGCGCAGTTTTTGTGTTTTTTATGTCCAGCTTTTTTTCTTTGATGTAAAACGCATATCTTTGTGTGGCTTACGGACTCCATTCTCCACTATTATGTTTACTTTTACTGAAAAATTAAGCAAACGATACATTGCATTATGAACAATGCAAAGGGAAAATGATATAAATCAGTTAAAAAATAGGTATCAATTAGAACGCAAGTTCTTAGCTAAGAAGTTTTGAACTTGACTCCAATTTGGCGATTTTGAAAAAATATTTAAGTGCAAACGTAGAAAAACTGTAACATTAATTTATAATTATCATAAATGCTTGATCTCGCAGAGGTGCTTGGCAAATGCAATTCTTGCTGCTGCGCATTATTAATCTGCTTATTTTCAAGCAGAGTTCAATAGCAGTGTCATTCTCAAAACTCAAATTTTCAGTGATTGCTATAACTGCTGATTACCACTAAAAATAAAAAGTGCTTAATATAATAGGACTTAAGTCTTCCAAACCGGGTTTAAATTTCCATACCAACAGACTACACACTACAATATGCATTTCTTTTGTTTTTTATTATTTTAAGTGTCAAGCGAGAAATCTGGTACAAAGTTAAAACCAATATACGTTCGGTTCGACAGAGTAGCTTCATGGTTTAAATTTTGTTTTATACGCTCATGAAGTTCATCCATACGGCAGCAATCCCAGTTACCTCAGAAAGGAGTATTAGATTGCACAGGGCCACACGCCGTCATTTACTTCTACGCAACACGCTGTTTTTTATATTCAATAACATTTACTTCTACCGGACCCAAAGGACCCGGGTCCGATGGGTTCGGGTCCGGGTCCACTGCACGTATGCACCCGAACCCGATGGGTCCGGACCCACAATCACACATAGTCGGACCCAAATTCAGGATCAAAGCAACAAGGTGCGCCCGGGTGCACCCAAACATTTGGGTTCAATAAAATTGCACCCGGACCCGAACCCAGACCCAAAGACCCGGGTCGCACCCGGACCCGATAGGAGCTCTAGCTCACAGTGCTCACACTCCACCAATCACAACTCTTATCGAAAGTCATTGGGAGGCGACGTCTGTAGGGGGTAGTCTTATGACCGAATGCATTTTGTACGAAACTTGTTGTACGAATGAAAGTTGTACGAAAGTTTTTTGTACGAATTATTTATGTACGAAAGTTTTTTGTACGAAAAAAAGGGTGTACGAATGTTTTTTGTACGAATGCATTGTAGTTGAGTTGGGTAACCCCCTTCTGGTTAAGCAACAGCCAAGCTCATTCTGAAATGGATGGGTGGCCTTACCGATTATCCTGCAGGGCTCGGTGATGAGTACGCTGCAGGTCATAGAGAGATTTTGCATAAATGTTATTTCTCTGGGCTTTTTAGAGTTCTATTTTTCTGAGTTTCTCTGGTTCACTGGGTGGTATACTTGGATATAAAATTTCAAGTGTTTCCTGAGTGGTACGTTAAGTGAATGAAATTTAATCCTGTAACCAGCCACTCGAACCTTGGGGATAAATAGAAAGTTATCCAAAAAAAGGGCTTGAGAACTCAAATAGTGGAGGAACCTCCAATCTCAGTGAAATAATAATGATACTGGGCTTACACGAAATAAAATATCAAATACGAAATATTATTTTCATTATACGCGATCTTCCTACGACAGGGGAATGTATTTTAAAACGTATATTTCGAAACCGATAATTGAACTGCCCTGCCCATCAGCCCTCGTCACTTATTTCCATTCATCATTAATTTGCAGATTGCGGCTTTCGTACGCAAATTGACAGTCGTACAAAAAACTTTCGTACAAAAATATTTCGTACAAAAGACTCGAATTCGAACATCGGAAATTCGTACAAAAGACGTTCGTACAAACACCATTCGGGCCTAAGACATAGGACCATCTGTAGTTACAGAGCAGAGAGAAGGAGATGATGATCGCATATTGAACATTATATAAATAGTGATAAGCAGTAGGTATCTACATTAGGCCATCCATCACATCTCGGTCTCAGACAGCATAACTGTCACATATATATGTAAGGAGAGCACCCGTTCACTTTAGTTCTCAACAACATCCCATCCAGCCCCCTACCAGGCAACCAGAACATATTAGCAAACCCAACTTCAATCCAGAGCGTGATCGGCTAGCCCGTAGTATGACCATGCCGTAGCATCGTCAAACCACCAAGTTGGTGTACGACGAATGAGCAGGGTACAAGATACTGTTGGTCAAGCACCGACTTAGTTTGTAACGGTGCAATTCATGGTTCATGGTTTCGAAAAATGTTATCGTGGATGGACATCTCGTAGTGTCTTTTTTTGTGGATTCCTTTTTGATAAATAACATTTTCGATATTTTAGTTCGTTTTTCAAAATGAAAATATAAAGAAAATTCAAAGAAAAATCAGTGGGAGAGCAGTTAGTGTTTGATGCTTAGATTGTTTATCATTATTGCTAACGTTATTTTAAGAGAGACTTAGAAGATCTTCGCGCCGTAAGACACGCTTGTAGGGACGTCAGGTATGTTAAGCTATATTTTTCACACATCCAAAGAGTAATATTTAGAGAAACACGAAGGATTTTACAAATTATTTTATTTATATAAGTTAGATCTAAAAATATGTAAGCAATCTAGGGATCACCTCGGTTTCGAAGCGCCCGGTTTCGAAGTGCGGTGTTTCGTAGGATTGGTTTCGAAGCGCCCTGTTTTGTAGCGTGATGTGATTCGTAGCCCATTGTTTCGTTGCCAATGAAAAAAAAATACAATGTATAATGAATAATTTATAAACAAATAAATGAAATGTTTAAAAGTGAGGAATAGCCAATATTTACTTAGCTCTGAAAAAGAATTGAATATTTTGTATTTACATTAGTAGTTATTAGCATATCATTAGAATACCAATAGCTGTACAAGTCGTATTTCAAACAGTAAATGAAACTGTCAGTCTCGAAGTTACTTCTTTGCCAGCAGTCATCAAAATTTAACGACGAGCATTTAAGGAATTGAAAAGCAAATACTATGGCAAGAATTCTGGAGTAGACGGCAAAAGGGAAAACAATTATTTTGACACCACAAATAAAAACTCGCTCAAAAGCTGCTAAGAAGTCAAACACGGGGCTAGTGCACGAAATGGCTACGCAAGAAATATAAAAATATGTATATAAAGTTAATCTACTTTTGTAAATATTTGGTTTACATTTCCGTTTTTTGCTGCGTTTGTAATGTTTTTAACGTTTTATTTTATTTACTATTTATTTTACCTATTTACGTTACAGCTATAACCTGTGGCAACTCCACACTTTTAAACTATTAATGCTTTTGTTTATAAATTATTCCGTCAAAATTAACCTGTGTCACATTGCATTTTTTTTCATTGGCAACGAAACAATGGGCTACGAATCACATCACGCTACAAAACAGGGCGCTTCGAAACCAATCCTACGAAACACCGCACTTCGAAACCGGGCGCTTCGAAACCGAGCGGAACCCAATCTAGCGCATAATGGGAAAACAATAACTTTCAGAGCTCTCAATTAACTTCGAAATTTTATTGTTTTCAATTTTAAGTGGTTAAATTAAGTTTTTACTAAATCTTAATTTCGATCTAATCCTAAAATACGATAGCGACTGCATACCGATCAAAGTTAATCAACTTTACAACTTTACGCTGATTACTCTACATTTTTGAATGTAGCACGATCCAACAACTCTTTCAAAGACTAGCATATAGGACATAAATACATCCAACTAAGGATGGAAGGAAATCCTAAAACGCCACCACCTTAAACTTTGGATTACCATTAAAACCAACGAGCTAAGTTTTTTTTCCTCATATACGTAGCCTGTCACATCTTCAAGTATATTTTGGTTCAGTCAAATAGTCAAGAACTTTCGACAGCTCCTAATAGTAAGTGAAAGTAAACAATCACACCACATAAAGTGCCATGGTCAAGCTAATTTATGTTCTACCTGAAATCGAGCAGCTAGCGACTTTTTTGTATCAAAAACTTGAGGCTCTAGGTACACAAGTTAACACTAACAAAATCAAACAAAAGTTTCAATCTTTTAAGCAAGATATTAAATAGATTTTTAAACTGGAAAAGTAACTTCAAATTAAATTTACACAGCTACACCTCGAGATTCGGTAAACGGACATTTGCTAGCCGGACATTTGCTACCCGGACATTTGCTACCCAAACCCCAACCTAGGACATTTGCTACCCAAAACCTAGGACATTTGCTACCCATGGCCAAACCAAACACCCTCCCCTCTCCCCCCCCCCCCCAGAGTTTCAACTTTTTTAACATTACAGTAAATGGAAAGCTTACCCCCTCCCCCCTGCAAAAAAGAAACTTAATATATGGATAGTTCCTTACCCCTTGCGTACAGTTACAAAAATTCTCAGCATTAGAAGATATTCCGTACATTTTATAGTGCTGGACTCACCATATATTACTCCAGGCTTTTCTTTGCAGGTCGCCGCTTTTCTTCTCATCACATTACGGGTTTTAGAAATAACAATAGCAGAGTCACTTGGTGGATGATTGTGGTCCACACTTCGGCTTGGAGTAATCACTTTAGTTTTACTACCACTACTAATCATAGCACCTTTGCACCCTTTCCTGTGCTTCACGCATATCCAGCGATTACGATTTAGCGATATTGGCTTTTGCCAAAAATATAGATAACCTTCGTGGGCTACTTTCTTGCAACCTCTTTTAGTATCTAGTAACTCGGCCTCCATTTTGAAATATAAATCAAAATTAGAGGTGCTTAAACTCAAAGTATATTTTGAAGACGGTCAGCAGTACACTGGCAATTGACAAAAGTGACTGAGTCGCAAAGATCGTTGCCTTTTCTGTCTTTCGTTGGTGCATTGAATTTCGTAAATATTACCATAAAATGCATATCGGTTAGGTTCGACTGACTTTGAGTATTGTGTCTAAAACTAAAATACATGCAAATTAAGTAGTATGAAGCTGAACCCCAGATTTGCATCTTTCTGTCATATTAGCAATGCTGTCATGAAAAGAAAGACATTATTTTCCTAGCTACGTTATGTTATGTAGACCAGCTTGTTATAATAAATATGTTCGGGTATACTTTTCAGCGAATTGTAGTTTCTTTGTTTTTGTATATGGGTACAAAATATATTTCGATGGACGAATTGTTTTTCTGACATATTTTTGGTAAAATGACAGTTTTTAGTTTTAAAATTATATTTACTTCTTAGGTTACGTACCTACGTTTAGACTCATATGGAGGTTTATTTATTTTATTAGGTCTAAGATTATGTTATAATTATATTTTTTACCGTTTTTCGTCTTTTAGTAATTATTATTGTAGCGTGTCTGCAATTCTGCAATGGCTTGTTATTGTCTGGTTCTAACATTTATACAGCAATCAGTTTTTAACTGCAGGATATATTAATTAGAACTTTAGAACCATTAATTGTAAAGATATTATTCATATTATTTTAAAATATTATTTTTGAATGACTATTTATTTACAATTACACCATCTTTTATCATTAACAATAATAGAATTAATAAAATATTTCAACGATGCCATGTTGTGCACTCATAAATATTGTCAATGCAATTTATTTCTACATTAGCCATGGGTAGCAAATGTCCTAGGTTTGGCCATGGGTAGCAAATGTCCTAAATTTTGGGTAGAAAATGTCCTAGGTTGGGGTTTGGGTAGCAAATGTCCGGGTAGCAAATGTCCGGGTAGCAAATGTCCTACAACCCGAGATTCAAAGCTGCAGTTATCGGTGTCTGAACACATCTAGCCGCAGTCATTAAACATCAAAGAGAGTGCAGAAAAAACAGACAGATTCAAACGAGTAAACAGAAACAAAGTAATTCTTACTATGGACTTGACTGTAAGTAGTTAGTTTCTCAGCATGATAAATATTGATAAGTCATATTATGCGTGCTCCTTGTGTGCTGCCGCCTTTATTAGAAGTCAACTTCCCTATCCATCGTCAAGTAGCCGCCAGGAAAACCTCCAGCTGCCTATACATCACCTTGGCGACCTTGGTTTTATATACCTGTCGCAGTCCAGAAGAAAATTAGTCCATTGGACCAAAGGACTAGGCCAAAAGCCCAGATCTCCTGGCATAGTCCAGAAAGTCAGTACAGAACCGGCCGTTTCTCTCTCTCCTTTTCCTCCCCTGGACTAGTCTAAAGGTCTAAAGGGGTGTGGATGGGGTGGGGTGTGAGCACCAGTAGGGTGTATTAGACGTGCTTGTTGCACTAATATGGCGTCGCGACAATCTTTAATTTGGGAAGCCGTTTATGTCAACATGGAGCAGAGTAATGTCTTTGGCTTCTCCCATGTAACCTAACACGGGTGTTCGTGGCACGCTCGAGTTCTAACCGCCCTCAGTACATCTCTCCCCCTCGTTACCCCACCTTCTTTTGATGACAATACTACCTCCATGAATCGGATTTGTTCAATACTATTGTACAGCAGGTGCTTGCAGTTTTCGAGGCAGGTTGCAGTGAAAGGATCAACCGTTATGCTCTTTATTTGTCCTTTAAGAACACCACCTGTTTTGCTCAGTATGTCGGCATAGTTGATCCATTGCGTGATGAAAAGCATTGGATTCTAACTCCTCGACTTTTTGCAAAAGTTAGGACATGCAATTTTTGCTCCTCTCACCCAAACTCTAAATTTCTTATTACTATGGGTACTAGGGACATAGTATGCATTCACCTGATAAACGTGATTTCCTGTTCTTCAGGTCTCTCCCAATTTATGACGTACGTTAACGTGATGACCCAGTCTGTGGAGTATTCAATAATACAGTCTACTCTTATCTGTCCTTTGGACGTCAGTTAAGGAGTGGTGATCTGAAGTATTTTTTCTGATCCTGCAATCCTTTAGGATTTCCGGGCTTAAAAGACTACAATGTAGTGAGCAAGAACCAGTCCTGGGACTTCGCAAGTTTTATTGTCTCCTTCAAAGTACCGTACATGGCTTGTTAACTACTACATGCCTTGGTGTTTGGTTTCTCTTACTTTTGCTTGCAGGTTAGTTAAAGGCACGAGGCTGTTAAATAGGAAAAAGACCATCGAGCGGTAGGCCTTTTGGATCTATCAGTGGCAGGATCAATTGGCTGTCCGCTAATTCCGATTGTACTTTTTTATTATTTTTTCCAAATCAAATTAATGCAATAATTGTATGCTTCAAGTTGAAGTAAACACAAAAATGAAGTAATCTTGATAACAAAGTTATTGTTTCACGAGTGGTTGACGGCTAGCATTAATGGGTCAGCTTTTCTTTTACGTATATCATTTCACTGTTCACTTTCGTACGTTCATGCTTTATATAACGAAGTAAATTTTGTTTTATCGGAATGCGGCACATTTAAAGAGTTTCCATCCCCCTTAAAATTGCATTTGGTCGACTTTTTCCTTGTTGTGTGGTATCTTTTACGGCTTGTTTCTGCAATTCAAGCAAACCTGATTTAGTTTTATTATGATGTAGATCCATTAACATCTGGAGGAACTAACTGCACCTTTTCCTTACAACTTTTGACGCGGAGAAAGAAGTTGAACAGTTTAGAACACTGTAGTGGTCTTTTCTTTTCTGCAATACTCTTTTCCGCTTCTTGTGTGGATTCAAACGATTCAATAAATTTCCACTTATTAACTACTTTTTGTTTTGCCGTCCCACTACTACTACAAGCTTGAGTGGACATTGTGATTCCAGCTTTGAAAGTAGTTAAATGAAAAGAAGTCAAGAACTCACAAGTCAGAACTTTAACAGATACATGTGAAATTCAAATTATTGATTTAAATTGATAAAAAAGTCGAGGAGATAAAAATTAATGCTTTACGTTGGTAAAATTGCTTGAAATTTAGAAATAAACTATTTTTACAACCGCCAATAGTGCTAAAATAATTCTAAAAAATTCTTTTTAGAATTAACATATTTGCCCCTACCGCCAATTAATTTATAAATAATTAACAGCCAATTGTTGATCCCGTACCGCCAATTAGATTTATGAGACCGCTGATTGCCTTTTAGCCGTTGTAAGTCATAACACGTGTACTGCCCGCAAGTGTTTGAATTTGATTCTGCTTATTGCTAACAATAACGACATTTGATAGCGAAATAACGACAATAACGGCATGTCAAAATTAGTCGTAATTGTCGTTATCGTTATAGCGACATGCCAGCCCTACTATATACTTTCAAATGCAATTTAATCTAAAATTTATTAAACCTGAAGCGAGATCTGCGTAGCGAAACATCAAATATAAATTCAATAACCCAGAAAAGGAAACTGAAATTGCATTTTTCGTTTCGAAAATAATATTAATAATAATTAATACTTCATGATGCACTATCCAATGTCACTGCAAAATAAATTAATTTTTTGAAGTGTATCACTACAAAGTGTCTGTAAACCGTAAAAAGGTCTCTCCAAAATAAATTATTTCCTGCTGATGGTTAGAAATATGCCTCTACGGTGCAGATGCACCTCGCTAAACGAAAAAAATTTACCCTTATTGTGATGGATATCTTATAAAATGAAGATCCAAGCTAAATTATGAGGCACTCTGAACTCATAAATAAAAAATCCGGCGCTTCGCGACGGATTTGTCCAAAGTGGGCCCGAAGTAGATGCTGAGCTTACAGCGAATTGTTTTAATCATATGAAAACTTTGTTAATGTAGGAAGGCTAACATAAAGTCCTAGCAGTTAGTGCCAGTAAAAGCGGGCTAAGTAAAAAGTTATGCTGGTGAAAATGGACAGAAATTAAGTGGTGCTGGCACAAGTGGCTTTTATAACAGCACAGGTTTGAGTTGGTGCGCCGGTACGAGTGTGCTAGGTACGAACTTTGCTGGTACCATTTGGCAGGGTACAAGCGACTTAAAAGATCTTGTTGAGAACTGCGCCAGTACGAGAGAGGTTGGTGCAGGGTTTAGTTAGTTGGGTACGCCTAGTGCCAATGCAAGTGGGCTTGGTAAGAAAAGCAAGAGTGGGTAAGGAAAGAAATTTGATGCATCTGGTGGACCAGGTACGAGTGGTACGGCTAGGTTTGTAAAAATTCTGTCATGCCAGGTCAATAGGTTGAGTTAAGTATTGATGGCTTAAATATATACATTTACCTGATACATAATTTAAGTGGCGTCATTTACGGATCACCCGAATAAACGAGTGATATTTTTTTGACGTCATTTACGGGCGATCCCAATAAAAGAGTGATATTATTTTGACGTCATTTACTCACGATATCAATAAAAGAGTGATATTTTTTGATGTTATCTACGGTCGATCCCAATAAACAAGTGATATTTTCGTGACGTCATTTACGGACGATCTTTATAAACAAGTAATATGTTTTGACGTCATTTACGGACGATCCTAATAAACGAGTAATATGTTTTGACGTCATTTACGGACGATTCCAATGAACGAATGATATTTTATGGACGTCAATTACGGACGATCCCAATAGGCGGTAATGTTTTTTTGACGTCATTTACGGACGATTCTGATAAACGAGTGATAATTTTGTGACGTCATTTCCGGAAGATTCGAATAAACGGTAATATTTTTTGCGGCGCCATTTACGGTTGATCCCAATAAACGATTCATATTTTTTGTGACGCCATCTGTGGACCATCCCGCTTACTCTCTTCCTCCCCCCCCCCACTCCCACTCAACCTGGTTTGTTAAAGCTGGTAACAATACATTTAGATTCACTTGCTCTTGTACTTTAGCTGCGGATCAATTTGAAAAAACGAAGTTTCACCAGCCGTTTCTGTAAGTACCTTTTTACGCTAATGCTAAAATTAACTGGTTTATCTTTGTATCCTTTTAATGCGTTTTGACATGGGTCCATTCAACCAATTATTGTGAAAAACTAGTGAGCCCGATCCACTCCAAAAACAATAGGGCACTTTTTCCTCGCATTTGTGACAGTTTAAAAAATGTTTGACGAACATCGCTTAAAAATGTGACCTGTAGCGGTTGTAGGACAGTCTCCCTGGACATTTTACCCCCGACCATTTTCCCCCCGGACACTTTCCCCCCAATAAGCAACAGAGGACGTTTTCCCCCCAAACTCTTATTTAGGTTACTGAAGTTCACGGTGTTGTAAGATTAGGTGATGGTTTATGAAATGCAGGTTAATAAAAATCTGTGCTTTTACTTGGTTCTCGTTGAATGTATATTATCTCACGAATCCAATGCAAAATATACTTTATTAAGCCGCAAGCTTAAAGTGAATGGAAATGCAAAATAACTTTAAATTGAAAAGTGTAGGAGATATAGGCAAGTAGTTTAAACCATAATAAAATTATATTCAAAGTAGTAAAATTACACACTCCGGCAATTTAGGTACTATACTACTTCTCAGTATGGCTAAAACATCTTTGCATACTTACATAGCATATCATTGCTTACAATGCCTAGGGAGACTTTGTCCGTATACCCCTGTAGCGCATAAAGAACAGACAGACAGACGGACATAGCCATTCCAATTAGGGAGTCCATGTCGTCATAACGATGACGACAATGACGACCAGTTTAAGGTTGCTCGTCATTATCGTTATTAAGCAAAAACATTTCGTCATTTTCACAAATGACGACCATTCATTAAAACTGCCAATTGCAACACAAAATCCTACTCGAATCAAAACAAACCACGTGACGACGTGACGTTAAACTTCTCTATTAAGAGAGTACGTTTTAGCCTTTTAGCTCCTATATTTCTGTTTAAACTTGCTGCCGTTGGCCGTCGAATACTCTTTCCCTTTGTAGCCCACACATGTATATTCAGAACGTTTTAGGTTAATGTGAAGTCGGCGGACGGGGAACTTATGCTGGCGGAAGTTTTCTTGTAGTTGTAGTTAACAACAATAATATAAAATCGTTTTAGCTAGATAATTAATTACTTCAAAAATTGTTTCGTCACGGCAGCATCAAGAAAACGAGCAGCTACGAAAAGTAGACCAGGACAGGTTCGAGTGGTGGACAAACCGTTTAGCTTAGACGAGTACGTAGAATATAAAATAAAAGATCGTACAGAAACCAACGTATGGTTTTATTTTTTACGACGTATTGATGGACAAAAAGCTCTTTGTAAATTGTGTCAAAAAGATAGCCCTGCTGAACCTAGTTTAGTTCCCACAAAGAACTGCACCCATTCGAGTATGCTTCTTCATCTAAAAAATAAACAGCATTGTTCTAAATTGTAAGCCTGAATCAGATGAAGAAATTGAAACAATCGAATTTTCACCCGGTTTTTCTCAAGGTAATTTTATAACTGAAGAGTTATTAGTTCATGCAGAATTATTAGAAAAAAGGTTGCGTGAAAAATGTAATACGATTTGTATAGAATATTTTGTTTCATTGGCACACTAAAACGTGGTCGTCATTATGTCATTATGTCGTCATTGCATTAGTCGTCATCGTCATTGTCGTCATTTGAAAACTGGTCGTCATTGGACTCCGCAATTCCAATAGATGCTTAAGCTCAGCATCTAAAAACAGTATTTTATTTTGAAAGTTGGTAGCACTACCTCTGTGGTTAACATTTTAGTCTACTGTGTTTCTATTTTTCAATAAACGAAATGTACTATTGTTACAAGTTTGTACTGATCAGCGATACACACCTATTATTAATATTTGTAACTCTGCTGACAGCTGAACTATAGATATTACTTCAGATTTTTGTGCTTTGTGCAAAAACCAAGAATTTCTTGAAAAAAACAGAACATATTATCTATAGATAGCGCAATTTTACTAAATTCACTAGTATTTTATCTATAGACAAAAGATATCCATTAAACTTTCCTATGGATGTTTAACCATAGATAAGGACTTTTCCGGGGGGTAGCTGCGATTTCATTCACTATCCATGGATAACTTACTTATAGATGAAGTTATCCATAAATAAAGTTGGTAGTGAAATCAAGGTCTTATCCTCAACCTCAGTATTTATCCACTGAACCTCACGTAAATACGTCAAGTATTTCGACAGCCTGGAAGTAATAGCAGATACTATGCAATGAGTCCCAAGTGAATGGTTTGATGAATGGCATTGCAACAATACTGACGTACAGAGAGAGATAGCTGTTAGCCTGTTAGTAAAAATTAGTACGTTGTCCACGTCTCTGCACGCATATGAACAGTAGGTATGTATGTGAGTATAGAGACATTCAAACGTATCATTCATGGTCTCACTCTTTGTCACATTTATACTATTTGATTCGAAGATCCCGCGATAGAGTATAGAACTAAATGACATTGGGCTTCTCATCATAGTTTTTAATTTTTAATAGCTAGTTACGGGTGGCGATGTAGACCCGCGGGAGAGGATAGATTAGTCTGCATCTATACATGTTATAGTATATTCGGGCTAAGCCACGGATTACTGCAAGCCACATCGCAATAGCTGAGGGGTCTGGAGGCCGGTACCCTTCACTGAGAGAGAGCAGACGAGAGCGATGGGCTGAATGAGCAAGTTAAAACCAGTTGGTGAGAGAAAAGGTACATACAAATGTACGTGGCTTGGCTACAGAGTAAATCCGTACTAAAGCATCTACATTTCCGTCTCTTGTACAAGGCTACGGATCAACATACATACCACCAGTCCACTTATACCATCTCCCTACCCCAAACTGATTCCTCCTCACTTCATCCAGACCCAACTTACCCCGACTGCAATCCATGCGAGGGGAAGACTCTTCCAACTCCGCAATCCAGTAGTCAGACCACTGGATGCCAAGCCGAGGTTAACGCATTTTACCCGGTTAAAGCTATTCAAGGTCGTTCTCTAGAATCATCCCTTTGCAGACACTGCAAGGAGAAAGAAACCCTCGCTCATGTTCTAGGGAAATGTCATGTGGGAAGCTTACTGAGGACCAGCAGACATCATGAAGTATGTAAGTATGTAGGCACAGTAAAGTTAAACCTTCCGTCCAAACAATAATAATGCTTGAGATTACTGAGAGAATTCAAAAATATCACAAAGATTTTATGTCAACATTTTTTTATATCCCATTTCTGCTAATAAGCAAATACATAAAATCTTACAGCATGTGTGTTCGTACTGCCAATGCTCCAACTGAACCTAAGATGCAACAATGTGGTTGCATTTCACGACTTAAAACATTTTTGGGTAAGAAATGTCATGCGACATTGGTCCTTAATATTTTCTTGGAACTCGGAACGCAAGGGCAACTGACAACTCCTTCTATACACCAATTTTCGGCGAAGCGGAGTGGAAATCAGCTTTGACTTTGGTGTTTCATCCTCCATTCAATGAGTTTGGACACCACTTAGGGGAAGATAACCACCGAAATCTAATTATGTTAAAGTTCAGTGTAATACATTAATAGTGGTTCCACACGTTTTTCACTACATCGTTTGTTTGAAATGCGGAGAATACAAAACAGGAAATTAAAACGTAGAGATTATTTTCATAGCACGATTATTAGTTTACATATTGATTTTAAGTTTATTTTAGGCCATGGATATAATTAACACCCAGTAATTACATGAAACCAGAATGATTTTGCCAGCTCGGCCAAAACTATTGGCGATTTGTCCATCGTATAAACATAAAAATATTTATCTTTCAAGGTATTCCAGACATCCACACAATTTTAGTTTTCATATATGGTTCTTATAGTGAATTAAGTTTGGTATGTTTTGTAATATTACAAAGGCGTTGTGTTCAAAACTTACTGCAATCGATTTACAGTTCTTAAGTTGAACTAATACGTTGTACGAATAATAAACTATTATTTTTGTAAATTTGAAAGGGTTAAAATAATTTTACAAAATTTTCATATTACAATTTACATAATTTGGAACTTTGTTAAAACACTTGGCCGATTCTGACGTATTATAGCTCTTAAAAAAGAGAAACATTGGGAGATTGATTTTTATCTTTTGGCCTATACAACACTTTTTAGAGAGAATTTTCAAAATGTTTCGAAAAAAAAGCTGGATGCTGTTGATTTTAGAAACTGTTGAAATAATTCGTTGAGCTTAAATGCAATTATATTCTGCTAATCAAAACTGATCGAATTATGCACCATTTTAGCGCATACTGGTTGAGTTACTGGTCTAAAAACCGAATTTTAGGTTTCGAGTACTAATATAATGGCACACTGTTGTTAAAATTGAGTGGCGTTATTGGTGTCTGGCCCTTAATTTGGAACAACCAAGTTTCTTCAGTTTCTTATGATGTAGGAACAGTACAGTTAAACCTTCCGTCCACACAATAATAAATTTAATAATAATGAAGATTGTTGGGAGATTTCAAGAATATCACGAAGTTATATATACTTGATATTTTATATCACTTTCCTGCAAATTAACAAATAAATAATATCTTGCATGTGTATAAGCACTGCCAGTGCTCCAACTGCACCCCAAGATGCAATATTGTGGTTGCATTTTACAACAACAAACATTTTTTGGTAGGAAATGTCCGGGGTAGAAAACTTTTTGCAACATTGGATCTTATAATTTTTTGGAACTCAAACCCGGACTTGGGAACTTGGAACTCATGATACACTCAACTTGTCAGTAGAGCGGAGTGGACTTAGTTAAGTGCAGCTTTGAATTCTGTGTTCCGCCCTCCATTACATGAGTGTGGACACCACTTGGACGGGGATGACTACGGGCATTTAATTATGTTTAAGTTCAACGTAATATCCAGTTTAAAAAAATTTAAACATCCCTATAAAGTGTTGCATAGAATGGAAGATAATTGCTAAGTAGTAATAATATAAGAAATAAATAAGAGTTTAAATGGAGAAAAAGTACATGTAACCT
Source organism: Dicyrtomina minuta (assembly GCA_949802685.1). Classification (NCBI taxonomy): domain Eukaryota; kingdom Metazoa; phylum Arthropoda; class Collembola; order Symphypleona; family Dicyrtomidae; genus Dicyrtomina; species Dicyrtomina minuta. The sequence continues at coordinate 50,190,428 of OX461809.1, forward strand.
CAATACTTATAAATTGGTGATCATTGTTAATATAAATATTAGTGATGGGCTTGAGCTTTTAATTAGCAGAAAAACGATTTTTGATTAGTATTAAATAAGGCTTTTCCCCCTAATTACCCTAATTATTTAGGGTATACTTATCAAAATCTAATTTCGGTCAAGCTCAGTGATATTGCAACAGTATTTTAATGTTTCAGAAAAAATGGCTTCATCTTTTAGAAAATTCCTTATAATAAAAGCCGTATGTCGTTGAAAGGGAAAACAGAAAAAGGATTTTTCTATTTTCAAGGACTTCAACGTGATATATTTTTTAAGTATTTCAAGAGGGTTCTAATTATGCAAATGGGCACAAATAAATAACACTATGCATAATTCGTCAAAGAGAAAAAATGAAAATAACAAAGAACGCGATAAACTACATATTTCTGCCCTATATTACTGTTAATGCTGCCCTTAAGCAGATAGGAACCCACCTGGTTGTCACGCGACAGCTGACTCATGAGCAGCACCACGCACTGCAATTCAGATCTTTTCATTTTAACTGTTCAATATGCATGCACTCAAATCCTGACTCGTATTTCCAATATTTATACAGTCTACAGAATATAGCTTTTTAGTTTATCCCGTCCTCGTATCAGTACATACAAAGTTTAGAGCCACATATGGTCTCGTGTTACGCTCTGTTGTGTCTGGTCCTCTAGTCCTGGTCCTGGTCTGGTTCTCTCTCCGAACTACGCATTTTTCATCACCGCGATATGTCTAAAATTCTTCCCTCAGTCTATCCAATTCTGCAACTCCAATTCATTCTGATCCACATGGACAGACGACAGACTAACCTTAAATCAAAACCAAAAATCTCCTTTATCTTGATGGAGCTATGGCTATATGGCCATGTCAATGGGTTCAATAAGAAAGGGGAAAAAAGTGTGCTGAATCAAAATAGTACAAATATGCAGTGCTGCCAAGCCAAATCAGGAACCGGGATCAGTACCTAGAAGTTCACAGTCCACAGAGGTTGTCAGTATTGACCTACTTAATAAAACAAATCCACTATACCCACTTCTATAAAATAAAAAAAATATGTAGCGAATGCTAACCCTATAAAAAATTTCTATACATTTAGATTAAACCCATATGTGTATCTATATAAAATGTACATACGAAGGACGTAGATAGGTAGCTTTGCATTATATTGCATTTGTGCAACCCCGGCTTGGCAGTCCAGTAAGATGGGCACTGGATTGCGAAGTCGGGGGAGTCGGCCCCAAACTTGGATTGCATGCGAGTTGAGTTGGGTCTGGTTGAAGTGAGGAAGATTCAGTTTGGGGTAGGGAGATGGTATAAGTGGACTGGTGGTATGTATGTTTATCCGTGGCCTTGTGCAAGAGACGGAGACATATATGCCTTAATACGGATATTCTATAGCCACGCCACGTACACTTTGTATATACCTATACCCACACCAACTGTTTACTACTTGCTCTTCCAGCTCACCGCTCTCGTCTGCTCTCTCTAATAGTTAAGGGGTCGGCCGGTGCACTGTGACGCTGAATTCGCTCTAGCGGAGGATTGAGACCCCTCAGCTATTGCGTTGTGGTTCCACGGTGATCCGCGGCTCTGCCGGAATAGAATGTCGTTGCAGAGATGCAGTTTAATCTATCCTCTTAACCCGGTCCGCAGTAACAAACGCGACTAGCAATTAAAATAGTAACTAAGAAAATGATGAGAACCCCAATGTGATTTAGTTTCATAACTCTTTCGCGGGAGCTTCAAATCAAATAGTAATTGAAAAGAGTGGGACGATGGATGTAAAGTCTTCAAGTCCCTATACTCTCTCATACATACATACATAAATATTGCATTTGTATCAAATTTCTAAGCTGTCTCTGTCTGTCGAGAGCTACTTAGCACAAAATCGGCATCAGAATCGAAATCAAAGTTGACATTGAACTTAAAAGCAAATAATCAAAATAAAATATCTAGTTATTCGAAATCCACGGACGTCGCATGAGTATTTTTGCCAGAGCCTGATCCGAACGGCAACGTGAGTCGAAACGGCAACTGCAGCAGAGCGTGAGGTGCGGATTCGGATGAAAACCAAGTAGGGGTTCTACTGTGCAACCAAAAAGTGTGAGACAGACAGATAGCAATTAGAATCCGTTTGTACAAAATTCGAATTCAAACCTCTGTGTAGTGCATTACACTACTGGCTTGCTAACACCTGGCGTCTTAATTTTTCTCCGTCAATTTGCAATCTACCCCACTACTGCAGCTTGTGGAATTTGTTTTTCAGTCCGTACTTTTATAATTTATTTTATTTACGCATCAGAATTTTTTCTCTTGTTCAAATCTCATTTTGAAGCAATTCGTGCAGCCTAAATTCTACCAAATTAAAAACCAAACATACAGGAAAACATAAACAAACGCGACCGCAGCTACTTAAAATTTTGGAAATTTTGTTTCTTGGAATTTTCACGGATGCGGTGTTCACTTGGAGTACTGAGTTGTGTAATTTTTTGCATTTTGCTATTCATGGTCTATTCAGATACGAATTTTCTGTTGCAAAACTCTAGTATGGTTTTTATTTTTAATAAAAAAACGAGTACTGCTGTCACTTTTACTACGTACAGCAAATTAGCTGTGCTGGTCTTAGTTGAGATAGACATTACTATAGCCATATTTACGATTTTTAATGTGTCCTTTCTTGTTTTGTATATTAGGTTATTTTTCGTTAAAATTGACGAAGGGGCAAAATTTATTTCGTAGTTTTTCGATGCAATTTATTAGTGACATCATTTTTTTTCTTTTTTGTTTCTTAATTTTCTCATAATGTATGCACAATAAAATTAAACCTTTCGTCCACACAATAATACTAGCTAAGGTTGCTGAGAGAATTTAAAAATATCATGAAGATTAGTATGTCAAGATATTATATATCCCTTCCCTGCTAATAAGCAAATACCTAATACCTTACAGCATGTGTGTTCCTACTGCCAATGCTGTAACTGCACCCAAGATGCAATGCTGTTTTTGAATTTTACAACAAACATTTTTGGGTATGAGCGCCGTTAGTCCTTAATAGTTTTTGGATCCGACCGCATGGGCAACTTCAAACTCTTTCTACAAACCAGTTTTCAGTGGAGCGGAGTGCAGCTGAGCTTTGATTTTGGTGTTTCATCCTCCAGTCCATGAGTTTGGACACCACTCGGACGGAGATGACAACCAGAATCTAATTATGTCAAAGCTCAGTGTAATACATCAATAGTTGTTCCTCACGTCTTTTACCACATCTTTTGTTTTAATGAAGTCATGTAGACTTACCTACACTACCCATATAGAGAAAGTAAATAATTAAGCAGCATTAAAATACAGCATGATGTTTTAGGTACGTGGAGCTTTTTACAGTGTATAAATAGGTATATACACGAACAAAGTTGTAATGAAATCGTACTTTCAGTATACTACGGCAAAATATAGTTTGGTTTATGGTCTTATTAGTATGAACTACGGGAACAAGGAAAGCCACAAGAAGCTTCATCTAATTTTTTACTGATATATATAATTAAGTATATAGTATGTGTCCTCAATGTTTTTTGCTACACTCAATCTTTTCTTCGTTTAATATTTATTAAATAATTAAAATCACTAATAATTATTTAATCCATGTTTAGCCACAAACATTATTATTTCCTATTTGTTTGACGCAACAATTAGCAGTATCAGTTGATGTTGAGTTTAAAAAAGTATCGTATTTTAATTTAAAATAACAATAAAGAGGATAATAATAAGATAATGCGCTTCATATTAACCGTTATATAGTTATATTAAGTACAAGTAGTAATTAATAATTGTAACTAGAAACACGAAAACATAATAATAATAAAATCTACCTTATTATTTGGTGCTGTGTTTTGTTTTGCCTTTGGTGTTTGTGTTTATTATTTATGCATTTATGGATTTATTTATTTCATTTTCATGGTGTTATGCCTTGTAGTATTAGTATTAGTCATATTAGTATTAGTCTTTAACATTTTTTGTAGGTACGTAGAATTTAATTTCAGTACCTAGATAGGTTGGCTCAGATTGAGGAAAAAGCTCAATGAGGTGGAAAACATTTTCCCTCAAAGACCGAGACTCATTGCCGTTCGTTTGGGAGGAGGTAGTGGGAGGAAAAAGAACGGCAGTGAACGATTTCTTTATATTGGGCTCGGTCGGGCTCGAATTGAGGTAGTTTTTCCAAGCAAAAGGGACCCTCGGTCATTTTTTTAAAGGCTCATTAGGGACCGATTGACTTGCACTGGTGAGAAGCAGCGTGCCTTCACCGTGTGCTGTGACTAATTTAATGGCTGCTATAGGGAAATCACAGGAAGGCGGAATTTCCCCAGACCGCGTGCTATTCCAGACTTCCCAGTGTTAACCCCGCTCAGGGACAGACCTTCGCAACCGACTTATCCCCGAGTTTAGCTTTAACCGACCTTCCTATGTTAATACTGCTCTGGAACAGACCTGAACAACCGACTTTTCCCTGATATTACTTTGCCAGACTTCCCAATGCTAACCACGCTATGGGGCAAACTCAATCAACCGAAATTTCCCTGAGTCCAGCAGCTTTGCCAGACCTCCCCATGTGTAACCTAACCAGGTCCAAGCCTCGGTGTTTGATGGGTATTGTTTTTGAGATTGATCGGAATAACCAGTTATGCACAATTTACAATTAGATATACCCTTGTCAAAACGGTTGTAGGACACTTTCCTCCCGTACATCTTCCTTTCGGACATTTTCCTCCCGAACTTTTTCAGCCCGGACTTTTTCCTCCCACACACAGACGGATGACATTTTCCTCCCAGCATCGAAATTCAGATGACCACAATAAACACGTTCTTCTTTCCGGATAATGCATGAATTTGCAGAAATTCTCGAAAGTATGCAAAATTCATATTTTTAAGTACTAAAATCGATCGTTTCCCCATTTTGTATGAAATTATGAGTATCTAAATATTTATTAATCAAGTGTAAGGAACGTAATATGAACATCATTGCACAAATAATGCCAACTGATCAACTGAATACAAACAATGTTAAATACAACACCAGTCTAGTATCTGCAATAATTAATGCTGAAAAAATTTCTTTTTTAACAATAAATAGGAAAAAGGGGGTGCTACGTAGTAATAAATTGAAATAGGTCACCGTTTTTGTAAACTTTGCATACTTTCGAGAATTTCTACAAATACAGTGAGTTGATCAGTTGACATTATTTGTGCAATGCTGTTCGTATTACAGTCGTTACGTTTGATTAATAAATATTTACATACTCATAAGTTCATACAAAATGTGAAAACGATCGATTTTAGTACTTAAAAATATGAATTTGACATACTTTTGAGAATTTATACAAATGCATGAATTATCTGGGAAAAAGTACTGAATTTTGATGCTGGGAGGAAAATGTCCTCCGTATGTGTTTGGGAGGAAGAAGTCCGGGAGAAAGATGTCCGGGAGAAAAATGTCCAGGAGGAAAGTGTCTGTATACCTGTCAAAACTTAGGGCAGTAAACCTGTAAAAACGACTGAAATGCGTGTAAACACATACAAAACAAATGCACAAAACTCATACACATACTATTGTTTTTAAATTCTGCCGGGCAAATACAAGTATTCCATTCTACGCTACAGCGCAGTCAGTGGTCATTTGGTCGCGCCAATGACAACATTTACTGAAGATGTCATACAAATTTGACATATATACTTAACATAGGATTTTACTAGCATGCAAGCAGGGATCGTCCATAAATGACGTCATGCAAATTTTACCATTTTAGCAATACCCACTGTCATCAGTTCAGAAATTAGGTTGACATATATCCTTAACATAGGATTTTACTGGTATGCATGCAGGGATTGTCTATAAATGACGTCATACAAATTTTCCCATTTTAGGGATTCCTATCCCATGAGTTCCAAAATTAAGTAAAAATATATCCTCAACATTGGATTTTAAAAGCGTAAGTAATCGCCATAAATGACGTTATTCAAATTTTACCATTTTAGAGATCCCAACTGTAATAAGTTTAGAAACTAGGTAGACATAAGTCCTCATCTAGGATTTTACCAGTGTACATATTTAGATCGTTCATAAATGACTTTTTTTAAATATAATTATTTCAAGTATTTCGCCTGTCATGAGTTTTAAAATTAGGTAAATGGGTACCCATAATATTTGTGTTGTATTGCATTGTATTGTATGAGAGAGTATAGAGACCTGCAGACTTAAATCCATCGTCTCACTCTTTTCAATATTACTTTATGATTTGAAGCTCCCGCGATAGAATATAGGACTTAACCGCATTGGACTTCTCATCACTTACTTAAGTAAATTTTTGGGTACCCATATAATGGAATGCTTCCAGTATTCATACTGAGATCTTCAATACACGACGTCATCTAAACATCACAATTTTAAGGATCCGCTCTGCATTTGTTCAAAAATTAGGTAAACACATACGTTGAACGTAGGATGTTACAAGAATACATACACGGATCGTTTAAAAATGACGTTATCCAAGAATTATCATTTTAATAATCCCCCCGTTATTTGTTGCGACTTTATCAAATTAGAAATTCAAGTAGGAGAAGTTAAAGTGGAGTTAGGCGCTGTCGTAGTTTAGGCATTGCCACAATAGGGCTCTACTTCTTTATTAATGCAATTATTCGCTGCAAGCTCAGCATCTACTTTGGGCCCCAAGCCGACATATACACCTGAACTAATTGTATTGTATTCGAAGGGATCTCCCATACCAGGATGTCATGTGAGATGCCGCTCAGGCCTATGATAGGCCCATTGCAGACTACCTTTTATAACTTTAATTTAGGCTTAACGCAAAACGACCTGTCGCAATGGTATAGGACAGCAAGTAGTTTGGTGTAGCCAGTAATAATTGATCAGTTGTCAAGATGCATGTACCCAGATATATGTTCTTTACTGCAATATATCTAGTACACTATGCCAGAAAGTGAAATGCTGTTTCGACCCTAGTCCACATTGTGGATACAAAGGTGAATTTGATAATCTCATTTTGTGCAAGTGTGTCTGAAACCCAGGGTTCGGGGGTGGTTTTAACCGCCGGCTAAAACTAAGCGGTTTTAACCGGTTAAAACCGGTCCCCCAAAATTTTAGTTTTTGGGGCAAAACGGCTTTAACCGGCTAAAACTGATTTAAGCTTTAAAATTGAATTAACAGTGGCTAAAAAATATATATTTGCTTTTCTTTTAAGACTAAAACAATATATTGTGTTAAAGTACTGCTGTTTTGCAGTCTTTTTTAGCAAAAAATAGGCTAAGATTAAATAATTTTTGTCGAGAATTTTAGCATTTGTTTTTTTTAAATTCTAACAAAAAACCAATAAAAGTAATATTTTCTTATAAAATATATAAAGTGCACAGCTTATTTGCTGTGATACAACACCATGAATTCACTTTACTTTTTGTTTAAGCACTTAATTATATTGGGTACTAGGTTTCAGCCGGGTTCAACCGGTTTCAGCCGGTTTCAGCCGGTTTTAGCCGGTGGGCAGGTTTTTATTCAAAGTGGGCGGTTTTTTCCGAACCCTGCTGAAACCCCTCATTGCCGGTGAGTAGTTCCACTAGCCATTTTAAATGCATGCGCGAAAATCTCGTAAGCGAGCGAATTCCGTACCATAGTCTTGCAATCTATCGCTTTTGAATGCGCGGAAAAGGTGATTTAATTCCAACTATTTACTTAACATGACCTAATACTACAAAAATATTAAACAAATTCCTCGATATTTCTATGAGCTGAAAAAATTATAACGTTTTTTTATTTCTAAAGCTTTGCAAATATTTGGCTTCTTCTGTATATTTCTAATCTTATTCGTCGCGTTCGATCGCTTGATAGTACAAACAAATTCTTCCTCCCAGACGCCATCTTTCGCCAGTGTCAGTAAACTGTCATCCATTGCTACAAAATCAGAGAAAGTACGTTTCTCTACCGCAAAAGCCTCCATTCCGAATTCCATAACAATTTAGCATTTAGTTTTAACATCGAATATTTTTCTTACAATTCTTCTTACAAATGGCCCAAATGGCTAAAAAGTGTGAGAAAGCAGTCCCTTAAACTGCGTTTATTCCTTACATCGGCGCCTTTAAGTTCGGTAAATATTGGCATTGATTGCAAGCATACCCGGCCAGCCAAATATTTTAAAGTACCTTTCTGCGATTTCCCCTTAAATCAGGGTCCCTTACAGGAGGATTTGAAAGTATAACTAACGACCCTTATGAGTGCCACAAAATCTTCGTGAGAGTAAAAATGTAATCTACGAAACAGGCATTCAAGACACGGGCAACACCTGGGAAACGTGTATACGAAAAACAACATGTGAAATTTGGAAAAACGAAACTGGCCACTACGAATTGATGCACATCCGCGGGACGACCAGACACGATTGTTTGTCTAAAGTAAGCTAAATATGATATGAGTAAGGAAACGTTGTAAGACTTTTTCCTCCCGGACGTTTTCCTCCCAACTACGTACGGAGAACATTTTCTTCTCAGTATCAAAATCCTGACACTAACATAAAGTAGTGCTTTTTTCTAGAAATTCATGTTTTTGTTTATAATAAACGTTAATTAATCAACTAAATTAAGTGCAATAAACTTAATCTATACTTGAGTTTATACAGTGTGCTTCATTGAAATAGACTGCACGGTGCTCCGCTTCTGCTCCTTTGGCGAACCCATTCAAACAACTGCGTTCAAAGTTCATATGCGGGTGCCTTATGACACAGTGTGATCTCAATTATGTGTGATACGTCATTTTGTAGGGAATTTAATTAGCATTATGTCCCATGTTATTTTATTTTAATCCGTGCTTGTTTGCAAATGTGAGTGACTAATAACTGAAACAAGTCAGGACCGCCCCATAAGAAACAACGGTAAAAGTAAGTGACGCGATGAAGACCAGTTTTCTCCCCAGTCAGTGGTGCTATTGTCACTCTGTGATCACAGTGAGTGTTTCCAGTTATAGGTTATACATCTGTGAGCTGACGAAAATTTGCATTTTTCATCTACTGGTTCGAAAGCTAGACGTGTTTGAATAAGGAAAACCGTGCGGTCTGAGTCTATTTAAATTTTCAATGAAACACCCATTTTTTGGTTTTTATTTAATTTTAAAGTACCCTCTTGACACCTGGGGGTCAACCAAAGTTTAATCATAGCATATAGTTGGTTGTCAACAAAAAATAATTGTCTCGTTGAATTATTCGTTCGTGGGAGGAAGTTACCCCCCAAAAACGTCTGAGTCTATTTCAATGAAACACACTGTATATGTTGGATATTAATAAGATTGTATACGAACGTATAAATTGTCTGTAAAGGAAGGCTAGTCTAATTTTAGCGATGAGATTTTGATAGTGGGAGGAAAATGTCCTCCGTACGAAGTTAGGTAGAAAATGTCCGGGAGGAAAATTTACAGGAGAAAAGTGTCTGTATACCGTAAGGAAATAGTAATGATAAATTGGTGTTGCAAATACACTGCGTATTTAAATGTTTCAACAAGCGTTGGAAAAAAGTAAATAGTTTATGAGCATGTTTAGAATTAAGAATATTGGTTGTATTGTTTGAACACACTTTGTAAGTTACAATGAAATGCATTTAAATCGAATTTACATTTAATCAAAATTCGTAAAAAAATTTCAAAATACCCTATCAGAGAGACGAAATAACCACCATGAACATAACCATTCACTTTTTTGCAACTAAATGTTTTATAAGCAAAATATGCAGTGGTTTTGAAATACCATGGCAATTTCCTTACAAGTACAAGGTGAATTATGACCTGCAATATTTATCCATAATTAAATAAGCATAAATGTGTTTATTGTTTCTCTAATCATAAACGTTACCAAGAGCTCGTTTTTCTCTCTTTTCTGACTCCTCCGCACCGATTCTTGGTGTCTGTAAGTTAACAAAAAGCATTGTATTTGAACATTAATTTCAAATAGCTAATCTAGCAATATCGCTTTCAACGGAAACGGCCAGTGCATAAAAAATTACTACACACAATACAAAATAGCGGGGAAAAAAATGTTGCTTACAGCATGTGAGACTTTGTCCAGTTTGGTTTTCAGATCGCCGACTTCTTCTTCATACCGTGTCAAACGTGATTTAAGTAATTGGTTTTCTTTTAAAATTTCTTCGTAAAGCTTGGAGCACAAATAATAAAAAATAAAAACAAATATTAATTACCAAGCTATAAATAATTATTAATTATTCCATTGTTAAAAGTGAGAATCTGAAAATCATCTCACTTTTTTGAATTTCTAGCAAACATATCTGGGATTATTTAACCCTCCCCCTAGCAAGCTATTTTAAATTGTTTCGTCCGCATAACGTGTTACATTCAAGTTTTGGAAAGAGACGAGTATAGGAAATTGTACTGTGAATACGCGCGTTATGACGCAAGCGTTGCTCGGATGCCCAAGTGTCGTTTTTAGATGCTGAGCTTTAGCTCATTGAGCATCTAATGAAATGGTTTTGTCCGTGCGTCTGTCTGTCCACCTTTTGCATCTTGTACGCTGCAGGTCGCATTATTGAACTAATCTTGATCAAACAACTTCTACACGCTTGCAAATGCGATTTGTAAGTGTTTATGTTCCCTAGATTTTAACCTTTATGGTATATCTGGTTTAACAAGTTGTTTTACGATGTTAGTATGTTGCATGCATACATGGACATGTCGCACCAGCACCTTATTGCATGCCTCAGTATATTATTTAAATGACATGGATAGTACTTAACTTCGACCGATTATCAGCGTTTGTATATTATACTGGTCTACACCAGCATGCACTCAGCCTCACCCTCACGCTAACACCATCTAAAAACTTTCGCTCGCACTCACCCTCAGGAGTGTCATTTTCAAATACAAGGCACTCACCCTCTCCCTCATGATGCATGCCTCACCGTTTAATGCAGAATTACAAAAATCGAATAAATGGCAAAGTAAAAGGGAGTAGAGTTTAAAGTAACAAAAGCAATATTCTAAGGTAAATAAAGCAAAAACGACCTTAGACAGCGTACTACATACAGTATTTTTCTAATTTATAAATACGAAAATGCAAATTTCATCTGCTTACTGCTGCCGTGAGATGAGCGATATGTGCAACTTGCATGTCCTCACCCTCACCTTCATGAGGGGTTTGCTGGGTCCTACTACACTCACCCTCACGGTGATGGGTGGACAAAATTTAAATCTCACCCTCACGGCTATGAGGCTGAGGGTGAGCGCGAGGCATGCCCTCATCCCTCATGAGGTATGCCCACCTATGGAGGGGATGAGTATGGGTAGATCCAAGAATCGTCCAGAACCGCCAAATTTCAGAGGAGACGAGGATAAGCCCACATTTACACCCTACCAATCACAAATCTTATCGCAAGTCATTGGGAGGTGACGTCTGTAGTTACAGAGCAGAGAGAAGGAGATGATGATTGCATATTGAACTATATATAAATATACAGTGAAAGGCAGTAAGTATCTACATTAAGCCAACCACCACATTTCTGTCTCAGACAGCATAACTGTCACAGATATATGTGAGGAGGGCACCCGTTCACTTTAGTTCTTAACAACATCCCATCCAGCCCCCTACCAGGCAACCAAAACATATCGCCAAGCCCAACTCCAATCCAGAGCGTGGTCGGCTAGCCCGACTCAGTAGAATGACCAGCATCGTCAAACCACCCACCCTTCCCCAAGCAAGCTATTTTAAAATGTTAGGTCCGCATAACGTGTTAAATTCAAGTTTTGGAAAGAGACCAGTATAGGAAATTGTTTGCGCTGTGACGCAAACGTTGATCGGATGCCAAAGTGTCGTTTTTAGATGCTGAGCTAACGCTCATTGAGCAACTAACGACATGGGTTTGTCCGTCCTTCTGTGTGTCTGTCTGTTCACCTTTTGTATTTCGTACGCTACAGATCGAATTTTTAAACTAATCTTGATCAAAAAACTTCTACACCCTCGCAAATGCGATTTAGGTGTGCTAATTAGTTTTTAGTTACATTTCATTGTATAAGTTTTACGCACTTAACAGTTAAGTGGACCAAGTTTCAACATTTTTTCAATCTTTTTTCTATTTTGTGTTTGCTTGTCTTGTCCATCTTTATGTCATACGCTACAGGTCGCATTTCAAAACCGACTCAGGTAAAACAAATTTTAATCGACTCTAAATGCGATATAGATGTGTTGTAGAGTTTTTAATGACAATTGGTTAGCAGGCACCATGAAGTACGGTCAATAATAGCCAAGCCAGGCATTTAAGAACACTAGATTGGAATGTATTTGAGGAAGTAACTGATGGGGCTACTAGACGAGTGGATATTATATGCTGGCGAACAGAGTCAAAGTCGGGATATATTTTGGATCCAACTATTCGCATGGAGAAAAATTCTGGTCAGGCAGATGAAGTTAATCTTGAAAAGCAAGCACATTACAATCCTTGTATCCCTTACTTTCTGGAAAAATACCAACTTAAGAAGTTAGAAGTTATTGGTTTGCTAATTGGAGCTCGTGGTACAATTCCGACTTTTTTTGAGTCCTTTCGAAAAGATATGCGGTTTCCTTCAAAAATCATAGAAGAAATAGTCATTGCTACCATCCGAGGGTCATGTCGTATAGCTCATAACCACATATATAACATGAACTTATTTAATAGCTAGATTACGAATACAGAGAAATTCACTTAAAAGGGACTCCGCGGGACCGACCAAATCGGTCCCTTATAACCGAATTCCCTTTTAACCGTGTAAGGGATTTCCCCTTTAAGAGAACTTTAGTTATTTAAAAGTTGTAGATTTTATTCTTAGAAAAAGGGTAAGATATTTGCAATGTTGTCCGTTAACAGTTAATTAGATTGTTTAAAAAAGTCAGTTACTGCAGTTTGTTTAGATTTGCTTTGATTTTGATCTTCAAGCACACGCAGACTTAAATTATAAAGATTTGAGAACACAGTTTCCTCAGTATTTCTTTGTGCTAAGAAATATTGATGAAGTTTTTGGATCATATCTGATGCTTCTGATACACTTGGGATTATTGGGCATTCTTCTTCTTCTATAGTTTCTTCATCTTTATCAGAGTCCTCATCATCTGAATCGTTAGATTGCAAAATGTTGTTCACTATTGTTTCCTCAGTCATTTCCTCTTCAGTCAGTAAGTTGTCATCGATAGCCGCATAATCAGAAAGCGTCAGGGTCTCCACAGCCGAAGCTTCCATTCCTAAGCTTGTAGCAGCTAATTTTAAGGCTGCATCGTCCTCTTCCTCGTAATCCGGCTGAACCTCGTCAAGGTGGAAATATACTTTGGAATGTTGGAAACAATTGCGAATTGTATTTTCTGTAACCGATTCCCATGATTGGAACAGCCACAAAATGGACTGTAGGATGTTAGGCGGCTTGACGTCTGTAGCTTTTCTTGTTGAATCATCTAGTTGATTAATTATGTCAATGGTCAGTTTTTTTCGATAATGAAGCTTCAAGTTAGCTATAATTCCTTGATCCATGGGTTGGATCAGAGAGGTTACGTTAGGAGGCAAGAAAACAACTTTAATATGATTTAGAGGAGGAAGACCTCGGTGGCTACTGCAATTGTCAACCAATAATAAAATGTTTCCTTTTAACTGCTTGTCCCATTTGATGAGCCAGTCCTTCCATATATAGCCGGTCATCCACGCCTTCTTGCTGTGATTGTAATCAACTGGTAGAGACTTGACATTTTTAAAAGCTCTTGGCTTCTTTAAAGACCCGATGACTAGCAGTTTCTTTTTTATTGTTCCAGTCATGTTGGCGCAAACCTTGAAAATAAACAATCAAACTTATTAATAATGTGACAATCAATAAAATCAATTAGGAATTATGGAATAATATTATGAAATTAAATGTTTCTTACCAGAGCCGTTACTCGGTCTTTCTTATGCTTGCCACCAGAACATGTTTCAGAAGTAAAGGCCATAGTTTTGTTAATTAATGCTCGGAAAAAAAATCCGGTAAAATATAAAATCACACATTTTCTTTCTTTAAAGCTTTTTACTGTTCTTAAAAATGTATATTGTTCTTACTGTGTCTTTATGGCAAGCGTTATTGTAACGTCAGTTGTAAATAAATATTTACTTTCTCTCTGCTCCTACCGTAATTATCGGTGGACTCTAAAAAAGTATCACAATTTTTCCATTTTTGTGTGAAAAAAACCAGAATCCCATGTAGAAACTACATCGTTTCTTATAGTGTCTTTATGTATGTACACGCTAAAGGGTGTGCACGTACTACGTCATGCACTAGACTAGGTGGAATATTCGACACAATGATGATGTACCATGTTAAACGCTGTTTCTTAAGCACGGTTTTATTGCTGAAAATAGTGAAGTATGGTCGACCTATTTTTCTGACGTTATCTGCGACCCTTCCTCTACCTACAGGGTTTAAATATGAGAGAGATGTCGTCATTTAAAGATGTCATCCAAATTTTACCATAATAGGGAACCCCACTGACATTAGTTCCGAAATTAGGTAAACATAATATATCCTTAGCATAGAATTTTACTAGTATACGTACTAGGGTCGTCCATAAATGACGTCATCCAAATTTTATTACTTTAGGATTCCCCTGCCATTAGTTAAAATATTAGGTAAACGGATATTCTCAACAGCACAAGTATAAATACAGAGATCGTCCTTAATTATAAAAAATTGCAAGTTCAATTAACCAAACGCTGTAAAGACTTTTGTAAGATTGTCTCTAAAATTTGTAAAACTAAGTCTAAGGAATATGTTGTGTCTAAAATAAGTCTAATTAATAATAGTGATAATAGATTAAATATGATGAATATAATTAATGAACATTTTTCAAATATCAATACGGAATATGAACCAATTGTTAAAACGTCAAAAGGTTATATTAGGTCAACAAACTACTTAAAAGTTTATGACAAAAAAGTACTTTTAAAAGTTAAAAAAAATTACCTCATGTAAATCAAATACACCTGGAGGATTGCTCTTAAACTTAATTAAGGAATTAGGGTTTAGTTACACTACACAATTGACGCATTTGTTTAATTATTCGTCTGAAAATAGTGTGGTTCCAGGCACATGAAAAGTAGGCTATATAACTTTAATACCTAAAGATTTAGACCATTTAAGTATAGATAACTTAAGACCTCCATCGCAGACAAATATTTATGAAAAAATACTAGAAGAATTCATATTTAAAAATATTTATAATCAAATAACATAAAATAATCCTAAATCAATTTGGCTCACTGGAGGGATCAACGTTTTCAGGCGTAACCCTGGGATTTGGCCAAATGCTACCACAGTGTCTTCTACCAACCCTAGACACTTCGGCTAGCATAGAAACTTAAGTGCATTTTTGGTTGCTAGGCAACTAAAGCCCGGGACATTTTGAAAATTTTCGTGAAAATTCAAAACTCAAATTTTAACATACAAATTTATATGGGAAAATCAAGGCACCAAAGGGCACCCTGTCTAAATATTTAATTTTACCTGATTTTCAGTGTATCGATAAAAGTCAACAAATGTCCTTTTACATTAAATTTTACCCCCAAAATACTACTCCAGTGCACATTTTAAGCAGTTCGGGATCGTGCATACATGACGTCATCAGTGGGGTCGATGAGTCTAATTGGGCACTGGTGACTTATCCCATGTTAAAAATTGCCATTTACGCAATGGTTAAGCTATGGGGTCCTAGGGTCTTAAAAGTTGGACTTTTCGATGGTGCCTTGATTTTCCCATATAAATTTGTATGTTAAAATTTGAGTTTTGAATTCTCACGAAAATTTTCAAAATGTCCCGGGCTTTAGTTGCCTAGCAACCAAAAATGCACTCAAGTTTCTATGCTAGCCAAAGTGTCTAGGGTTGGTAGAAGACACTTTGGTAACATTTGGCCAAATCCCAGGGTTACACCTGAAAACGTTCCCAAGTTAGTAAAGATGTTAGATTTAAACAGAAATCTCTAGACAATAATAAGTATGTTATTTTAGTAATACTGGATTTGTCTAAGGCATTTAATCTTGTCAATAACAATATTTTATTTAGAATAACAAGTTTATTCAGAATAAACTAAATTGGGTGTAAATTAATGTGATATAAATTGGATAAAAGATTTTTTGTGTACAAGGTCCCAGTATGTAAAAAGTGGCAACCTTTAGTCTAGTTTTAAAGAGATATGGAATGGAACACCACAAGTAACAAAATTAGAACCATTATTATTTATAATATTATTTATTAGTCTTACTAAATTTTTAAGAAAAATAACAAAACTCGAAAGTAAATGATAAGAATTTGTTTGTTGGATATGTTGATGACATGACGCTGGCTGAAGCAAGGGATTAAGGTGAAACCCCAAAATTTCAAGATTATTTAAGTGTAATTTAAAGATAGACTGATGAGCTCAGAATAAAGTTAAATCCAATTAAATGCAATGTTATGGTTATTATTAAGTCTAGGAAACAAAGTATTACCAAATAAGCCTATCACTAAATAACACAATAGTGCCTGTTGTAAGAAGTACAAAATTGTTAGGAGTAATTATAAATAATAAACTGTTATGGGATGAGCACATACGAAAGGTAGTCAAAAAATCTTCAAGAAATGTATTTATATTGCGTGAATTAAAATTATGTGGGTTTAGCAAGGAAAAACTAGCTTTTATATATAAAATGTATATAAGGAGTAATCTAGAATATGCTTCGCAGTCAATTAGCCAAAGTTTGAGTAAAATGTTACTCTCAAAAGTTTGTAAACTTGAAAAACGGTGCCTAGGAATAATTTTAAATAAGTATGTGAGTGAGCGCAATTATAATAAAGCGGCATTCAAAATTAAGACTAAAATTTAAACTATGTACAAAAAATTGCTTCTTAGGTTAATTCTTAGTATACGATATTACTATTAAACATACGGGGATCTTTCATAACGAACGTCATTCAAAAACTTCAATTTTAAAGTTCTCTTTGTCATTAATTCAACTTCATACATTCATAAAAGGGAAAAATTTAAGTAAGAGAAGTAGAAAATCAGATAGGCGATTTCGTTATTTGACCAAGGCATTATTTACAGTGATGAAAGAGATACGACTTGTAACAAACTGGGCTGGTTAGGCGTCGTCCATAGATCTTGTCTTAAAAGGAAGGGGTAGGGGGGGGTTACGTTTTTGATTACATTTGTGTACAGTAAATCAGAGGAGGGGAGGGGGGGGGGAGGGTTTGAGCGCTTGATCACATATACACCATCAAAGTGTGAAAAAGTTTTAAATTGCTGTTTCATTTTCGCAAAACGTCTAAAAGCTAAAAAAATATATCGCTTTATTCTTGATAAACTTTGATTGGTGGGTACTACAGAGGGTGAGATTGTACTTTTTTGCAAAACTACGCTTTTAATTAGGCCTTTTGTGAGATGTACTAATGTGGTCTTGGCTATTAAAATAAATAAATAACAGTTATTTAAAAAATAGAACTTTTTTATGACAAATGTATACGTATATAAGGGATAGGGTAGTTCGTCAATGATTACGATTGTATACTTAGGGGAGAAGGGGGTAAAAAAATTATTTTACTTAAAAAATATAAGAACAAAACGTTATTACGAACCTGTTAAATTTTACATGCAGTTACGTGTATACACGTCGAATAAACAAATAAAAAAACTATTATTATTAGCTTAAATCAAATTGTAATTGAAACGTACACAGATAGGTTCTATAATAACTGTGATGTTGGTGCACATTTTAGGTTTTATTTTTTATCAAACTAAATAAGGTTTTTATTATGAATATAAATTTTAACGTAAAATACTGTTGCAGATGCCTAGCGCATAATATAGGTTGCTTTTTAGATGCTGAGCTTTTTAGTCGAAGTTTTGAATCGATGTTTCTCAAACCACTTTTAAACAGCCACAAATGCGGGGGAAAAGTGCTCTAGAGTTTTTGCGATTGATCGGGCTAACCAGTTTTGTACAATTAACGGTTGAAGGGACCCATGTCAAAACGCATTTAAAGCATACAAACAAAAACCGGTAAAACTACCATGATTGTACATACGTATTTACAGACATGGCTGGTGAAACTTCGTTTCTTTCAATTCGCGAGCCACTAAAGTACAAGAACAAGCACATCTTACTGTATAAATGCTAGCATTAAAAACAAGTATGAGTGAAAGCGGGATGGTCCATAAACGACGTCACAAAAAATATATTGACATGGTCATGTCAGTCCGTCGATCGGTCTCTGTTTTAATGATTTTCTTCAAACAATTATGTTTAAACGACCACAAATGCAAATTCAAAGGGCCATATTGTTTTTAGTGTTAATCAAACTAACCTGTTTTTTATAAATAACTGTATGTATGTATGTACGTATTATGGTATTGCGTTTGAACCCAGTTGGGGTTATATACACCATTAAAGTTACTGTAGGTATTCATATTTACCTCGCTGTCAACTCATAGGCTGAGACTGTCCTTGAGATATGAACCATATAACTTAATACTAGTCCTTTTGCCGAACTACGCTATTATATAAGAGATCTAGGAAACGACCGTCCACTGTGAGATGCGTTATTTAAACTCGAAGCCATCGAGATAATTTAACTGTTAAAGGTCTGCGAGGCTTTACAGGTATCTAGATGCATTGCCAGTATCAATAGTCTAACGAGGGAATGGTCACAACCGGGCGTCGCAAAAACACTCAGACTATTTTTTTCTGAAAAGAGCATGCAAAAAAAAGTAGGGTAGCGTACATCATATTTCAGAATGGGCCTTTCAATTTGATACCCAAATTTTTGAAGACATAAATTTGCTAATGTTAATTAAATAGACGCTATATTTAAATATATTTTTAAGTCTTCAATTGTGTATGCAGGCTACATTTCTCAACCGATTTTGATAAAATTTGACTTTTTTTGACGGTGATAATATTTTTTGAAATGTTACTTCTTGGATTTTGTAATTTCGAAAAAAATTTGTTTTTCAAAAAAGCGCTATTTAAAAAGACCCTAAAAAGTATGTAAAATTTATATTTTTTAAGTGAAACAGTTTTTGGAATTTTAAAAACCCAGTACCAACCTTTAAGATCATGCTATAAAGATGAGAAAACTTTGTTGTTTTCAAAAGTTGGATACAGTAGTTTAAAAAAGTCAATTTTTTAAAACAATATTGTGGACTTAACTGTAATAGGAACAACTGATTTTATGAAATTTTTTTTTTAATTTCAAAATCCTGGAAATAACATTTCAAAAAATATTATCACCGTCAAAAAAAGTCAAATTTTATCAAAATCGGTTGAGAAATGTAGCCTGCATACACAATTGAAGACTTAAAAATATATTTAAATATAGCGCCCATTTAATTAACATTAGAAAATTTATGTCTTCAAAAATTCGGGCATCAAATTGAAAGGCCCATTCTGAAATATGATTGACGCTACCCTACTTTTTTTTGCATGCTCTTTTCAGAAAAAAATAGTCTGGGTGGTTTCCCGACGCCCGGTTGTGACCACTCCCTCGTAAGCCTCCAGAGCTGTATACCCCGTTCACCATACCTATATTATGATGAGGAAAATCCGTATAGGACGTGGATCTTTATCGTGCATACTGGGGAGCGACAGGTTCGGTGGCGAGTGAGAACGCATGTGAACTGCAGTTGAATGAGAGAGAGTAGAGGCATAGGGCAACCACCTCTGGTAGAACAAAGGCCTGAGGAGATTCAGCAGATTACGTCTGCTGATCGTCACTCAACGCTGCCCCCACTTCCCCAACAGCCCTCTACTGATCACACGCCCTCCAATCGCCTCCCCCCCCTCCACTCCCAACTTCAGCTACGAGACCACACAGCAGGATCCCTCACCGTGAGTACTCGTGTTAGAAAGGCTCGTATATATATGTAAACATATATTTTTCACTCATTGCCTTCCGTATCTCTTGTGGGCCAATTCACCACAAGACCACGAAGTACTCCTTTTTTTATAAATAACTGTTAAATAGGAACATGTCAAAACGCACTGAAAGGGTAGAACTGTATACACGACTACAAATGCAAAACAAAGTGCCATATATTTTGGGGTTGATCGAACCAACCAGCTTTCAAAAAATAATTGTTGGATGGACCCATGTCAAAATTCATTGAAAGCGTACAACTTTTATCCACCTAAAAATTCAAGAGAAAAGTGCAATATTCTTTTAGGGGTTGATCGGACCAACCAGTTTTATAAAAATTATTTTTGAATGGTCCCATGTCAAAACTAGCTTACGCAATATCGCATCAAAAGTAAATATCGCAAATATCGTTATCGCATGTAAGAAATATCGCAAATATCGCAATTATCGCAACTTTTTTCTAAAACTGTACTATCGTTGTAAAAAAATAGTTTGACATCCTGTGGTATTATCCTTGGTATCCTCCCTTTACGTGGTACTAAAACAGGCCGGGGTGCTTGGCCTTACAAAGCTGGCACCATGTCATTAGTCCGTCCTTGCGCAAACAGAAATGAGGCCAAACATTAGATTTGTTTTTATTAGTCGGTGCAACTTTTGAATAGTCGTCTGGATTAAACGAAGCAATTTTTGATTTTAAAACTACTTTAAAAATCTAATTAAAAATAACCACTTTAATTTGAAAGCCTAAATGCGATTTCACAACAGACGTGGGTAATGAGCAGACAGAAGCATGCAAATGGAAATTAAAACTTAAGAAAGGAAAGAAAACGCAAGAACAAGGAAAATATTAAAAATGAACGAAACCGCGTTGCGTGTGGCGCAGTGGCGCTCAATATATGATTTTAAAGGTAAGGGAATGCTTCACTGTTTTTTAAGAAATGGACTAATAACCCTTATGCTTAAAGCGTGTAGAATTGCTTTGTTATAAATATACAGTGCTGAGCATTGCCGTTTTCGTGTGTTTCGCTCTATGCCATGCCTATGTTTGTTAGTTTGATTTAATAGGTTTGAAAAAAAAAATATGCGATATTTGCGATATTCCAATTTTATATCGCATTGGTATCGCATTCGTAAAAGTTGCGATATTTGCGATATTCATATCGCATATCGCATCGCATTGCTTACCCTAGTAGCGTACGCAATATCGCATCAAAAATAAATATCGTAAATATCGTTATCGCATGTAAGAAATATCGCAAATATCGCAATTATCGCAACGTTTTTCTAAAGCTGTACTATCGTTGCAAAAAAAAATAGTTTGACATCCTGTGGTATTCCTCCCTTTACGTGGTACTAAAACAGGCAGGGGTGCTTGGCCTTTACAAAGCTGGCACCATGCCATTAGACCGTCCTTTTTTTTTATTAGCCGGTGTAACTTTGGAATAGTTGTCGGGATTAAACGAAGCAATTTTTGATTTTAAAACTACCTTAAAAATCTAACTTTAATTTGAAAGCCTAAATGCGATTTCTCAACAGACGTGGGTAATGAGCAGACAGAAGCATGCAAATGGAAGCTAAAACTTAAGAAAGGAAAGGCAAGAACAAGGAAAATATTAAAAATGAACGGAACCGCGCTGCGTGTGGCGCTCAATTTATGATTTGAAAGGGAAGGGAATGCTTCACTGTGCCTTAAGAAAAGGACTAATAACCCTTGTTACGGAGCCCAATGACGATCAGTTTTCAAATGACGACAATGACGATGACGGCCAATGCAATGACGACAAATGACGACATGACGACATAATGACGACCACGTTTTAGTGTGCCAATGAAACAAAGTTTTCTATACAAATCGTATTACATTTTTCACGCAACCTTTTTTCTAATAATTCTGCATGAACTAATAACTCTTCAGTTATAAAATTACCTTGAGAAAAACCGGGTGAAGATTCGATTGTTTCAATTTCTTCATCTGATTCAGGCTTACAATTTAGAACAATGCTGTTTATTTTTTAGATGAAAAAACATACTCGAATGGGTGCAGTTGCTAAATATGTATGTCGGCATTGCCGAATGCCGACATTTTATTTAACCACCACAAATCAAGTGATTTACTTCGAAAATAGCGAACATAGACGTTGGCAAAACATTTGTTGTAGCTGGCAGCTCGCGTTGCACTGTTGACTGTAGTTCCATTGAATGTCTACGCGTGTATTCGTTCTTTATTAGAGCTACAAGCTATATCCTGTATTAAGTAGTTAAATAGTACAGCGAGTACTCGGTGCGAGGAAGGTAATGTCATCGTGACTTTGGGTAGCTTGATGACTGACAGATTAAAATTCGGTTTGGAAAAATAGTTTAAGCTTCATCACAGCCTATCCTCTGATACAACGCAGGTCTGTAATAGTACTCGGGGGGGGGGGGGGGGGGGGTAGCTTCTCAGTTTGATTAGCACAGGGGGTACAGAATATAGAATGCCATATACATGCTATTTTTTAGTTTGAATTAGCTATAATTTTAATTTTTAATGTCGCCCTGCATTTAATTTATCGACCCATAAAACCTGTTATTTGGTCAATTATGTGAATTTATGTCGTTTTCTCTGCATTTTACTAACCAGAGAAGCAAAAGCAGTTCATTTCTTTTAATATTATTGCCGTAATTTACAATGTCGGCATTGTCGGCATGTCGGTAATTGTCGGCATTGACGATGTCGGCATCGGCATTGTCGGTATTGCAAAACCTGTCGGCATTGCATTCACTAGTGGGAACTAAACTAGGTTCAGCAGGGCTATCTTTTTGACACAATTTACAAAGAGCTTTTTGTCTATCAATGCGTCGTAAAAAATAAAACCATACGTTGGTTTCTGTACGATCTTTTATTTTATATTCTACGTACTCGTCTAGGCTAAACGGTTTGTCCACCACTCGAACCTGTCCTGGTCTACTTTTCGTAGCTGCTCGTTTTCTTGATGCTGCTGTGACGAAACAATTTTTGAAGTAATTAATTATCTAGCTAAAATGATTTTATATTATTGTTGTTAACTACAACTACAAGAAAACTTCCACCAGCATAAGTTCCCCGTCCGCCGACTTCACACTGACCTAAAACGTTCCAAATATACATATGTGGGCTACAAAGGGAAAGAGTATTCGACGGCCAACGGCAGCAAGTTTATACGAGCTAAAAGGCTAAAACTTACTCTCTTAATGGAGAAGTTTAACGTCACGTGATTTGTTTTGATTCGAGTAGGATTTTGTGTTGCAATTGGCGGTTTTAATGAATGGTCGCCATTTGTGAAAATGACGAAATGTTTTTGCCTAATAACGATAATGACGAACGACCTTAAACTGGTCGTCATTGTCGTCATCGTTATGACGACATGGACTCCCCAACCCTTATGCTTTAAGCGTGTAGAATTGCTATGTTATAAATATACAGTGCTGAGCATTGGCGTTTTTATGTGTTTCGCTCTATGCCATGCCTATATTTGTTAGTTTGATTTAAAAGGTTAGATAAAAAAAAATCTTATGCAATATTTGCGATATTCTAATTTTATATCGCATTAGTATCGCATTCGTAAAACTTGCGATATTCACAACGCATCGCATTGCGTACCCTAGTTCCGACGTCCCTGAACGTTATCTAAATCTTTTCTTAACAATGACAACATTTGACTCATGCGCAAGCTAAAAAAATGATTTACTGTTAAATGGATTCTCTTAGTCCGGCGGTTTATGGACCGCCGAAATGTCAAAAGTTGACGGTTCGATTGCAACTTTTGATATTTTATTTTTCAATTCATAGGATTGCTCAAAACGACAACTAGTGGCTGATCCAACAACAATTTTTGTATGCTTAATACAACACCCGTAAAGGTACATCAGGAACTGAAATTCATGTAGACCAATGATGACTGATTCCATTGTTGATGCCGGAGTACCATCAACATTAGTTACAAATTAACACCTTCCTATGTGGTATATTCGCTTATATTTTTCTAACTAGTGAGCGTCCAAGGACTTTCCAGCTTTAATCACTGGAGTGACACAGTATATTTAGGACCACTAATTTAACATGGATATACAGCGGCATGAATGCTTTAACAGGTTGAAAGTAGATTTCAACAGATTTGCTGTTGCTTTTTTCAACTCCAGCGATGTTTTACACAAAACTATCTGATTTCCTCATCTCTTTTCTATCCATTCGTGGCTCTAGACTGGTCCAAGAATAGCAGGTTTAGTCAAGCGAAAACTGTGAAGAAACCTAAGCCAGGTACAATTCGAAGAACAATACGTTGGTTCACACCAGTGGATTAAATTCCTATCTGCGGTTATGCCACTATGGCTACCACCAAAGCTGTTTTTGCATTTCTAAATAGAGAGACAAAATCCTAATCTGACTCTGGAACCGGAACGGAGTTAAACGCGATCAAAAAAATTAAATTTTAGTCTACATATAGTGGTATATTCCCAGCAGAAAAGGCTCCAGCCTCGAAATTCGTTAAGAATCCTGGGGTAAATGAGGATGAATTCATAACCTTGAAATTCACGGTTAACTTAACTACTGGTCTTAAATTGGAGTCAAAGTCAAGACCAAATTATTAGCTCACTGACTTTTCAAGAGGTGTCCTTGGTCCTGCTTTTTCCTTCACTGAATCAAACCTGTCTGTCGTCATTGAAGACGTTCAAATTGTTCTGGAATACTTATTTATTTTATTTCGACTCAATGGGCGAGATATGGAATTCCCGCATGAGGCCCTGACCAAGGTTGTATTGTATTGTATTTGAAGGAGATCCAGTAACATGAAGCTACTGGGAATGCCGCTCAGGCCACTGATAGGCCCATTGCAGAACGATCCTTTTTACTATGAACATGTCTTTATTTATGAAAGTTGCTTCGTTTACTCGTTATAAAGTATGCGTGAGCAAGAACGAGAAACTTTCGCACTAAACTTTCAATTTAATCTCTAAGCGTATACCTATTAAGTGACTATGACTATGAGTTGCTCAGAATTGACAATTAAATCAGACCATAGTACTGGTATTTATCAACGACAGAAGTCGTTGGTGGAATGCAAATTCCCGAAATACCAGCACATAGTCTAACTTGCATGTAATTAAGCGAAGCTAATCAAAACTATTCACAAAAAAACAAGGGCTAAAGCCCTTGTTTTATGGCAGCCTTAACAGTAACGTTAGGCAGTTCTTGCCGGGTTAATTTATAACCTTTAAATTAAGGGGAGGTAGCCGTGAAAGAGTAAGTAATGAGTAAGACTTGTAAATGTTAATAAAAAATGTTTCAGGCAAAAATGCCTCCAGGCGATTTTCAGTTTTTGAAAAGTACATTTTTTGAATTTCCCGCCAAATCTTAAATCCGAAATTTGAACCCGTCAGTCAATAAATGCAGATATGAACGATATACCAGTGAAACCGGAATTAATAGGCGAACCTATTGAACTTGTAGTTCGAGGTCAGGTCATGATTAATTTTTAATAGTAATTAAAAAACTGAATTATTTTTTCTTCAAAATTGAGTGATTGTAATGTATGATATATCGTTTTAAAGCCCTTGAAAAATTAAGAAAACGGGTATTTTGTTTTAGGCTTCGGACGCTTAAAAAAATATTTAGGCGGAATTTTCAAAAAATTGACGGTTTTTAAAAAAAAATGTTAAAAATTTGTGAGTAAAATCGTGCAGAGTTCGTTATTTAGATTCTACTCGTCGTTACCTTTCAAATGGTATATAACACTTAAAAATGGGTCAAATATTTCGATATCGTGAAAAATCCGCTAAATTATGTAGATAGGTAGGAAAAATACGAGAGATATTCTAGCGATTGCCGGTAGTGCTATTGGCTAGGGTCAGCGTGCCCGAAAATACGTTGTGATAACTCCTAAATAGCTTCAGTACAGCAGCAATTTGGCAAGCACTGCCTCTCCACCGAAGCTACATATCTTCCTACTTGTTAGTTCTACAATATGCAAAACAGCTTTGATATGTAGATATACGCTATCTCAAATATCGAAAGTTGTCCAAGGTGAAGATAGGAGAAAATCGACAACTAAATTCCGACACGCTAAACCCGCAACCACTAGGTGCTTCGTGAACAGAGGAATTCAAGCCCAAAAAATCAAAAATGGAAATAAAAGGCCTTCTGATAGTACTCAGGACAGAGAGAAGTACACGACTACCCTCGTCGAGTTCAGAACGAAGACTGACCAAGGTTCATCCCAATTTTGTAAAGCCAATGGAGCCTACTGGAGATGAAGAAGTCAATGTCGGAGTTCCACATGCTTTCATTTTCACGATTGGGCTCTACCGAAATCATCACAAAATGATCCCTACTTTTACTCAAGATTCGGTTCTATGGGATTAATGAAAACCCCGTCACGGTCTGGCCTCACACTGTCCTCACCCCATACTGGTCTCAACAATTACGAGCTGACAAGGACAGGGTTGTTTTCGCTAGGCAGTCTTGGGCTAGAGGTGGGGATCTACGATGTCAACTTCAAGAATACGATCATTAGGGCCGAGGCCAAGGTCAACATGGGAGCAAGAGTGAATCGGAAGACAAATCTGATGGTCACTACCGTGTCTTGCGAATGAATCACATTGTAATTTACTGAACCAGTGCAACTAACAATTCACTTTAAACATAAAAAATTCCTTAATTTACAAGCCTAACAATATACGTAATCACAAATTGCGTTGAATAAATTGGATGGTTGAAATAAATAAAATGTGAACTATTGTAAAACTGAACTTACCTAAACTTTGATATTATATTTATATTTTAATTTAAATAGTATCTAGTAAAAATTTCGACCGACATGCCGTATAGAGCTGTACTATGTGCAGGTCTTATTTTGTTGGACATTTTGGCATTCAGCACTGGTTTAGCAATTAATTTGTGTATAAGGGGCCGAACAAAAATGACGTCACCCATCATCAAGTTTTGGGACCCACCTACCCCTATAGGTGACGCTTTTAACATTGCATTAAATGTGGCGCTTTCTGAGACCCAACCCTTGTATAAAGGGTGACGTTATTTGTGTCCGGCCTCTAAATTATCGAGTGCCAGGCTTTGCATTTCAATTTTCGAATGCGTCCGCATGTAAACGAAGCTCGACAATTGACGATGAGGATGAAGATAGCTGGAAGAGATGCGTAGACTCGAAAGCAAAGAGGTGCGTCGATTAGACAGTGCAACGGCACAGGAGGCTGAATCCAAAAGAAGGCTGCTTGCTGTACGGCCTCGTACCAAGCAGACTACTAATAAGCTACTACTGTGTTTGTGTTTTACCACTATCGGCGACGTAAATGAAGATTGTTGTGGGTAGTTGCAGGTTGTCAACCTTTTGTTTAGACTAGGGGTGCTTCCAAAATAAGAATTTTATGACAATATTGTAGACATGAGAGTGGCCACTTTTTTCCCACGCTTCTGAAATCGAGAATTTAAAATGAGTTTGACTCGTAATATAAGATCATATTTCAAATACCATAGTTTTAAGTACCACCCATACGAGTTTAAAACTTTTCCTAACGTATTTTAACTACATGTCATGCATATACGTATATAGGTAACAGATGATTAAGGGTCTTCCATAAATGACGTCCTTCAATTATCATAGTTTTACGCACCCCAATTTCCCACTTGGAATTTTTCAACCTATTTTAACTTCATGTCATGCACATACGTAGATGGGTTTTAGATGGTGACGAATCATCACTCAAATATCATGTTTTTGGGCACGCCCATTTTGTTATTGTAACCATTTCATAAACTGATGCCATTAACATGGGATGCTACTGGTACATAGCCAGACCTGCTGACCAGACTCATAGTCATTAACAGACGACCCTAAATGTAATACGTGCTTAAATACAACAAGTCCCCAATGATATTAAATGGAACAAATTTAAAATTTTTTACAACGTATTTTAACTTAACTACATGCAATGAACATACGTATAAGGGTTACACATGGTGACGGGTCGTCCATAAATAGCGTCAAATAATAAATATCATCATGTTGAGTATCCCTCTTTTGTTAGTGTAACCATTTCATAAACGGATGTTGTTTACATAGGATGTAACTAGTCTTCACTTGACATTTCGGTACTTCTCGCACATGCACCATTCGCGTCGGTGCCACTCATACCTGTAGCAGTCGTACTTGCACTACTGCACTGCGGCCACCACGTTTTGCAGCGGGACCACTCTTGCCAAATATGTTCGTACTTGCTTCACTATTTATCGAGACCACTCCAGCTTGCACATATAGTATTTATATCATTTAAACCGTAACAAGTCGTTCCGATATGACCTGCTTTCGTACCATACGTTGCTCTACTACTTGTATCAGTGCTTCCTGTACCGGAATGTACCGGTACCACTCGTATCTATACCACTGGTATCTAGCCACGCGTAACAAGCATTGTTGTACAAGAAGCATTCGCACCGGCACCTGTTTCCCAAATTCTACGGTGTCAAAGCATAATTGCACCTTACCAGTCATACCCAGATCACTTGTACTTGCAAAACTCTTACCACCTGCCGTCCGTGCCGCCGAAATAGTAAAACTGTGAGTGTGACCACACGTTTAATAAAATAAGAAATTCAAGTAGGAGAGGTGGAAGCTCAGTTAGGCTCTGTCGTAATTTGAGCGTTGCCACAATAGAGTAGTACTCTTTTATTGAAGCCAATATTTGCTGGAAGCTCAGCATCTACTTCGGGCCCAAGGCAACACATTTGGTGCCAAGCGCCGGATTTTTCAAAACGCGTTGGCTTTGCAAGAACCGATTTTAGTGGTACTTACCTTTCTATAATTTATTCGACTTGAGACTCCATTTTCACGAGATGAATCCGCGTCCTTTTGATCATAGTCATTAGATAATTCGCTACCTTTCCCTGATCCAACCTATAAAAAGAATTTTTAAAAATGAACCAGCTTGTTACAGAACGTGATGGGCTGGTACTTTAGACTCTAGTAGGTTAGATGTAACTTTTAGTTTGCTATTATTAACATTATACTGCAGGAAAATAGAGCAGGCCAATAATAGTGATATAAGGATTAAGATAAGGCTGACTGTGTTGAGTGTAAACGAAAACTAAAGTAATGAGGAAACTTCAACTGAAGAACACAGCTAGGGCCGGTTATAACGACAGGTTTTAAAATAACGACAATAACGATAACGACACGGGCAATAACGGCAAATAACGACATCACGAAATTATAACGACATTTTTCTACGAAGCCATAAAATAACTTCCTTTACGAAAAGGACAAGTAATTTTGACCAGATTCATTTATTGTTGAAAACTTAATACGTTGGTACTTCAAAATACCAATCTTTACAGTAAAAAAACTTTGCAAGAATGTAAGGCTTTGAAGTATGCTAGTTGCGTCCTCGAGAGCATTTCTCAGTTTAAGGCAAAAATAATGCTGCCGCAGAGAATACTAGGCTTTTTTACCGTCATTGCGACGGTTAAAATTATACCACTGTTTTTTGCTTGTTATTTTTGCCTATACTCAGCGAAATCTGCTTCCCTAAAAGGTTTTTTGATGCGTTTTTGTGGCCTACTCTTAGTAAAAGCTCGTTTAGGCGGCACGGTAGTGCAATTAAAATTAAAACCAACTTCTTAATAAACTACATAGTCGATAAAACTACTGTAACCACGCTATTCACAAGTCACAGCAGATTGTCCGAAACGCTCGAACTCAAACTTTTCGCTGGCTAAGTTAATTTTGACACGAATAGAGTAATTCCGTTGCCTGGAACACAAGCAGACGAAAATTCATAGTTTCGTAAAGGTATTTTCATTTTTTGCAAGTCATAACACGGGAAAGTTTGAATTTGTTCGCTTTTTGTATGTTTACGTTATTGCTAACAATAACGACATTTGATGACGAAATAACGACAATAACGAGATGTGAAAATTGGTCGTTATCGTTATAACGAAATACCGGCCCTAAACGCAGCCAATTTGCGCCTTATAAATCCTAAAATGAACCCTCCGAAACGACCAAATGTATTCAGTACATACACTACCCACTGCCCAGTCAGCATCGAGATATCAGAATGATACCATATTGCGCACAGTGAGTCCAGAGACAAACCATTAGAAGACATTAGGGTGCTAATTTAACGCTTCAGTGGAATTAAATCATATCTGCAGTGCATACTTAAATTATTTAAATGTGTTTTACTTCAGTGGAATAATTAGAGACTTTATAGTAAGGGCATGGTTTTTTTGTCAGTGGAACGAAAAAATTAGAATAATTGTGCCTGAAGGTAAGTGGTGTCGAAGGGACAATCTAATAAAATTCTGTGATGACGTCAATCAACGATAAGCCTTTGCACATATTTATGTGTTTTGCTTCATTTGTAAGTTGGAATTCAGCAGTAATGGTTGTATTCTTTGAACACTCGTAAAATATTAAGTTTCAAGTATGAATATGAGTGTGGTCGTTTTAAGAAAAAGGAACATTACCGAAGTAGAAAAAAATGCTAAAGAGCCATCCAGTAAAAAGCAAAAATGTTCTGTTGATAGATATCGTACAAAATTGAACTGAGTGTTAAGAAAATTGAAATGAAATGTTAAAAAAATGAAATGAAAATGAAATGTGAAAATTTAAATGTTAAAAATTAGTGTGTAAGCATATTTACGGTTTAGCAGTTCACACAGATCTTCATTATTTCCCCAACATAGCAATTGATATACCTATACCTGGAAAGCCCAAGCGAAGAAAACCAGCGAAAGTCGCAGTTGGCGGAACTAGACATCCTATTGCACGAGAGGATTAATAAGTCTGAAGATCAACTTTATCGTCTTATATTGTATAAGTATTTCATTGCTTTTGTAATTTATTAAATTTATTATTCGCTATTTGTCCATAGTTTCATTATTGGTTCACTGAATAATTAATTAAATTATTTAAGCATAATTTTTACTGAAGATTTAATTCATTCTTTTTTAGTCTAATCTGACTGCATCTTAACTCATTTTTTAAATGGTCACTGATTTTGGTGACTGCAAAGCCTAAAAAGTACACAGCAAGAAAAATTTAATTCACCTGAAGGTTAGCGTTGCACCACTCCGGTTTAGATTACTACCAATGATCATAAAAGTTAATCCCCTAGCTAAACTGGTGCTCGAAGCGAAGCGCAAACCCCCGTCATGAGCATGTATGTTTTCGAATTTCCACACTGCAGTCCCAAACCCACGACCACTAAACCAGGCTTCCCTGTGAACGAACATATTGGATATAAGTATTATTATTATTTAGAAGGGGTTCAGTTGAAGACTGACGCCGCCGAGGCCTTATTTATAATGGCCTATCGCAGACACCCCCTTAAGACAAAGAGACAGAGAGAGATAGAAAAACACAATTACACCAGGTCACTGAGCGAGCCTGCCCGTGGCACGCGAGAACGCCACGAGCTGACCCACTGATGCCTGACCTAGCAAATCCATCGAGATAACACAACCACCGAGGTAGAGGTTTCTCACTAAAACAAAGGCTGGGCATGAAGTCAGGAAGTGTATAGGAGTATCATCCTCATCCCCACAGTGCACGCACAATGGGGATTCCAATACACCTATCCTCCATCCATGGCTTCCCCACGCCCCATGCCCAGTAACAAGCCCAATCAACCACCTTAATTGATCCCTAGGATATCGCACCAAGGAGGCATTACCATACAATGGCGACGATATCCAGAGCTTGGCCATCCAACAACTACGCAAGCCAGTCCATTGTCTATCGTGCTCACGTCTAGCCCATCCCGCAATAGCGCAATGGACTGCGGAGATAGGTACTGGAAGTATTGGTCTTGGACCAAACTGCATAGCACTACTACCATCATGCGAAGCCTTTGCAAGCCTATCCGCCTCCTCATTACCCCTGAACCCAGAGTGAGCAGGGACCCAAACCAACTCAACCTTGCAACCCTTGTCAGCAAGTCGATTGAGGTACGAGTGGCAGTCCCCTACAACACCTGATACAGTGTAAGGCCTAGATAGCGCACGCAGAGAACTCTGACTATCACTGAAGACTCTGACAGGGAGATCCCAGAGTTCATTCTCTAGCAACCAATGAGCCGCCAGGGAAATTCCAAAGATCTCACACTGAAAGACAGAGGCATCAGCACCTAAATACACGGATTCAGCCAGAAGGGTGGATATCACCCCGTGGCTTCTATCCTCAACAAGCACCCCACAACCAGCATTCTCACCATCACGTGAGCCATCTGAGTAGCACACCACACCACCACCCTCAAGGGACAGGTCCCTCACCCATTCAGCACGTGACCCAATTGCCACAGTAAACCTTCGACATTCCAGGTTCTCATAAGCCCAGTCGACAGGCATCCTGAGCATTGGGACACCTATGCCCCATCTCTCACAAATAGCCGAATGACTACCCGAACCACCAAAAAACGGATTAACCGTCCACAACCCCCTTGTTTTCAGCCTATGCATAGATCTAATGGCCACCGCCTTGAGACAAATGTCCAGGGGAATGAGACCAATTAGACATTCCATGGCCGCTCTCGGCGTTGAACTAGGACACCCGGTAATCATGAGACACGCCTGGTGCTGCGCCCTGTTCAACATTCTCACATACGAACTTTTTTCAAGAGCCGGGGACCAGACAACAATCGCATATTCAAACACAGGTCGAACAAGCGATGTGTAGGTCCACTTAGCAACACTTGGAGCCAGCCCCCATTTTCTCCCTACCATGCGCTTGCACCTGGCCAAAGTCACCTGCGCTCTGCTCAGAACTGATTTCAGTTGAGGCATCCACGTCAGATGCTTGTCCAAGACAACACCTAGGTAAGTCACACTGCGCCGGACTTCCAGGCACATACCCCTATACCTAATGGAGGAGGGACAGAGCCTGGTGTTCCTCGTGAACAACACCAGCCAGGTTTTCTCGGCATTCAGTCTAAGTCCAACTTCCACACACCAGTCACTGATGATGTCAAGACCATCAGTGATCCGATGTGTGAGTGTACTTAGAACTTTGCCGCCTTGTAGCAAACCGGTATCATCAGCATACCCTTGCGACAGAGTAGACGACGCACTCTGCCGTAACCTAGTCAACAGACCATCCATAACAAGATTCCACAAGAGGGGCGAAATAACCCCACCCTGCGGACATCCTCTTTCAACATCCCGATGTCTTGAAATACCATTGACCTCAGACACGGCTCGCCTGTGTCTAAGACCAAAGTCAATCCATCTACTAAGCAAAGAGCATACACCAAACCTGTCCAGCGCCGCCCCAATGGCACTGAACAAAACATTGTTGAAGGCCCCCTCGATGTCAGCAAAGGCACCAAGGACCATCTGTCCGGACTCCAGGGCCCTCTCAACATATGCAACCATCCTGTGTATAGCCGCATCAGTTGAAAGTCCCCTTAAGTACGCAAACTGATGATTAGCCTTGAGCCTACTCTCTAGCTCAGGTGTCCTAATGTGCCCATCCACCAATCTCTCAAGGACCTTCAACAACACTGGGGCCAGCTGAATAGGCCTCCATGCAGAGGCCTTACAGTAGTCCCCCCTACCCGGCTTAGGTATAAAGACTACCTTAGCCACCCTCCAACAAAGCGGAACAGTGCCCAGTGGATATAAGTACCTTTACCACAAATGTAAATTCGTGAAAAATTTCTATGTGTATTTGAATTGGCGAAACTTGACAAGCTCTCAGGTTGGTATGTACATGACATGTAAAGTCGCCCCTTTTTTTTATCCCGACACGGAGATTTTAATTCTTGGTTGATTTAATTGCTAATTGCGGACAAACTATTTTTGCGAAGTTGCTCAAAAACTATATCACACTTCTCCCTCACATTTGTGGGCGATGAGAAAAAGTTAGAATTTAATCGGTTTAGAATTCCGACCTGTAGAGGAGTTACTACAGAAACGCAGACAGGCGTACAGACAGAAAGACGGACACAAAACCATTTCAATAGATGCAGCTAAAGCTCAGCATCTAAAAACGAACGCATTACCTAACCGTGTTGGTTTGTCGACATGCAATCACTACATTCTGTAACAAATATGCGAATGTTATGAGCTTTTTATGAAATCACGGTGTGTCACCTACCTACTGTCTAATTATGCTACTTAATGATCCCCATAACAATAAAATCCAAATCACGGTGTCCGATCTCCGCCGTCCGCTGTGTTTTTTTCGAGTACCCTTATAAAGGTTCAATGCATAGTGCAAAGTAACGCGCAGATACCGTTGAATAGCTTTAAAACACTTCTATTGCAAAAACTATTCACTTCAATAATAGCAAACCGTTATTACAGTCATTTTTATACCTTGAAAGCCTAAATTGACATAATTGTGTACAGAAACTAGGCTACACTCACAAAAAGTATATTTTTAAGTAGGTAATTAAATTCTACACCTTAGGTGTGAAGTTTTGTGCTATGTGTATTTTCCCAAAACTGTGGCTAAATAGAAGCCGTGTGAAAAAAAGGGTTAAAGGTAGCTTTATTTGCAAGGCAAGGGTCAGATGTTTCAATCAATTAAGACTGTTCTTCCAACATGGACCCTCGTGTGACCAGCTTACCCCGTACTAACACAGAGCCAAGTAAGCCTTTAATGATATAGATCGCCACAAATGTAGATAGCCCGGCGTTTAAGATCAACTTTCTCACGAAAGAGATCCGAGGCAAGTGGAAATTGAACCCACGCCTGGTCAACAGTAATGGAGAGCCTCAGACGCTACGTCTCGCCCGGCACCACTGGACCACCAGGGCTCTCAAAACTACACAAATTTGATTTTTTCTGCTTAATTATTATTTGCTAAATGCTTTGTGCTGCCATATCCTTCACGTTTCATAAAACTAAATGGGTTGTAGGACACTTTCCTCCTGGACATTTTCCTCCCGGACTTTTTCCTCCCACACACAGACGGAGGACATTTTCCTCCCAGCATCGAAATTCATATGACCACAATAAACTATTTCTTCTTTCCAGATAATGGAGGAAAATGTCCGGGAGAAAGATGTCCGGGAGGAAAATGTCCGGGAGGAAAATGTCTAGGAGGAAAATGTCCAGGAGGAAAGTGTCCGTTTGTTTGTTTGTTTCAGCTTTATTCAAGTGTCTAAATTACACAGTTCTTACATATAGTTAGTACTGATTTCCAATAATTGACACAATTTCGGTACATATTACAATTTCAAATAATGAAATTCAAGTCGAGTTACAAAACAGCATGGTTGTAAGGAAAACACAAAAAATCAAAATTATTGTATAATCAAGGGGGTATGTGCATAGTAAACATTCTACATTTCCTATTAGTAATAAAATGAGCACTTAACGATAACTTAAAATTACCTAAAGATACATCGGTATTACGTAAATGTACTAGTAGACTGTTCCAGGTTTCCACCGCACGATACATAAAGGACTTTTTGAATGTTGTTGTGGGGAAACCAATACTTTGCTCTAGCAAATTTGTGAAAATACTACAATGCTTCTGCTTATAATGTTTTGAGTAGATTGATAGTCATTGTCAGTCTGCACAGCCCAGATAGGTGAACAATTGTCAATTACAGATAATACAAAAGAATTTACCATAATGCAGCACACTTTGAAAGTTAAATATTTTTTGAGGTTACGTAGTACTCCTATAGCTGTGGAAACTATCTTTTTAACGTAGCTACAGTGGTCATTAAAATTCAAGTTTGAGTCAATAATAATACCTAAGTATTTAAATTTTTTAACACGCTCCATGGGTATACGGTTGACGATAGGTGCAGCGTGTTAGCACTAATTACATCGTGAGATTTATGGAAAAGCATGAATTTAGATTTACTTTTGTTTATTGTTAGATTGTTGCATACAAACCAATTGTTGACATTGTCCAACGCAGTTTGCATGGTACATTGTAGATAAGATAGGGACGTATCTGCAGAATATATCACCAGGTCGTCTGCATACGTCGTCCGTATACAAACTAAATGACTGCTCTATTTAAGTAAAGCAGCTGGCTCTACGGACGGAAAGTAACCACTTTTGATTAATAAAAACGTCGGTATTTAAATGCTTATGAAAACAGAATAACTTCTACTACCCTATTTAATTGTTTTTAATTTTTGAAGTACATTTATATTTACACTAACAGACATAATATATATACAACAAAATTATGGAACG
Organism: Dicyrtomina minuta; assembly: GCA_949802685.1. Classification (NCBI taxonomy): domain Eukaryota; kingdom Metazoa; phylum Arthropoda; class Collembola; order Symphypleona; family Dicyrtomidae; genus Dicyrtomina; species Dicyrtomina minuta. The sequence continues at coordinate 50,226,574 of OX461809.1, forward strand.
TATACTGAGTCCTGTGGGCTATCGTAGTTGGACAACAGTGTTATGTTAATTCTAATAAAGTTGTCCTCCTTTCTTAGTATAATTTACTCTTCTAAAATCAAACGCCATTGCACAACACGATTTCATAGTTACAAAATATTTTGAATGTTTTGGATTTTACCAATAGGAAATATTAAAATTTAGATTCAGATTTTTATTTTATCGATAAAACCATTTATATTCAGTCATGATTTAGATTTTATTATCTTTTGTTTTATTACAAACTTAAATAAAGGATTATCATGGTTGGATACATTCTATTAAAATTTTACAAGCAAAAAACAGTTTGTTTGCATTTGACAAAATTGTAATAACTGTACCTATCCTAAGTATAAACGCCATAGTGCAAGATTAATTAGGTAATATTTCAGTTTAAATTTTGTTCCGAGTCGCTAACATGTCCTGCTTTAAAGACTTCTTCATTGGAAACACGTTTTCACACTATCGCTTTCCTTGATTCCTAGAAGTAACAAGTAACCAGAGATAAGCGATAGTAAGAGATAATAAGGGCAAAAGCACGTTATACATTTCTCTACCACGTGACCCCCGTAAGCCAATAAGCAATTCTGCTGGAGCATTTAGGACCAATCACCGATGACTTTGGAGCAGAATTTAAAATTCCCACAGTGAAATTTTTAACTTGCCTCCGCCTTATCTCTGAAAAGTAACTAGCAACCTAGCAATAACAACGATTGTACAGTAGAATACGTTTTCAGATAGAAATGTGTGTTTTTTTATAATTTCATATTGTTCTGCACTCGCAAAACCGCTTTTGACGCCTAATATATTCAAAATGTTGGAGGCAGCCAACTCTGTTTACACCATTTGAGGAACGGTGATTTAGGTAATGAAATGATGAGCAAAATTGGATGAGAGTGATGCTTGAATTATTCGGTACCCAAAATTATGACAAATAAATCACAAACTAGATGAGTGAAATAATTGAGAAGGGCGTTAACTCCAACTGGGTTAAATTGTGAAATCAGTCATTGTAAATTTAGTCAAAAACACAATAATAAACAATCTACTTTTTACAATAAATACAAAAGCAAGTAAGAGTTCTCCTAACAAATAAATGATTCATTGAATTGATGGTTACAAATAGGTACTAATGATTGACAAGAGTCAGAGAGTGTTCTCTCTTCGCAACTCAAGAAGCAAGGGAAGTCTGTATTGAAAAGACAGCTAGAATTTTGGGCTGAATTTGAAGATTGACGTTGATGTCAGGAAATTAGGCGGCTAATTATTAAAGGAACCTCTTACAGTTTTAGGATACATAAACTAGAATTAGAAACAAGAAAAGGTTACATAATTAGTTTTAGTTGACTAAGCAGGATACCCTGCGTTCAGTTGACATGGCATGATTACATAAATGATTAGGTTACTTTACATAACTGAGTACTTTGTGAGTACTTAAAAATAATTACAACTAAATATGACTATTGAAACAAAGGGACCTTTGACGTTGTTGAAGCGAAAGAAAAGAGATTGATAACAGTGAAGTGTTGATGTAAAAAATAAAGATAACTGACCAGGCAACAGCCAAAGGTACCTTTACACATTAACTAATGATTTGTCACAATTGAGTATTGAATGTAATCATTGATACAATTTACAATTTACTTACGGCTGACCGTTTGAAACTGGTTGACACATAACTGTTGACTTAAAACTATGAGGTTAAGGGTATTGGCTTAAAATTACACAAATTCAGCTATAACTAAAATTATTATATGAATAGGAAATGAGTCAAGGTCCTGATTGACAATCTGAACTCGTGAACTGATTTATTTGTAGTACAGGCTAGAAACTTTTAAGTAGTCTAGTAATACATTAAATTAAAGGTACCTTCGTCCAAATATACACGAAGGCTAAAAATAGTAAAACATTAAATTATACAAGCACGAAGGTTAGGACGAAACGAATATTTAATGCCCTAACAAACATTGAAACATGATGACTGTATAATCAGGTCAAAATACCTGAGCAAGGCAATCGATTTGGTTTAACTTAAACTACTTAAAATAAAAGTTTTAACTGAGGGAAAAATAGATACTACTGCGGTTGTGACAAAACATGAATGTATAATTAGCAGTGTCATGTACCTGACCAATACAACTGACTAAAAGTAAACCTTGAAATAAATGTTTAACTAGTCAGGGACCTGAATACAAATTATAAAACTGGCTAATACTAAATACAGTTAACTTAATAACTAGTGTGTATGGGTGGCTGAAAGATCAGTTCAGCATACGGCTGAACTTCACAATGACTAATACTGTGCATAAAATACAGTAAATGGCAAAATACACTACACTTGGAAAGTTTGGAAACAGATTTTGAATAAGGTGCAAATGTAGGACTCGCGGCTTAGGCTTACAATACAACACAAAAGGGTCTGCCTTGAGTACTCACTGTATCAACCGCCATGATGTATGTATTGGTTTTGCGAATGAATATTTGGCAATGATTAGGATAATGGAGTATATGATGATTGTGATTAATGGGTTAGTTAATTATTTAATTGATTAATGTCCTAATGTAGGGTGTAATTATAGTAACTTTAATTTAATTAAGTGTAATTATTATAGTGTCCTTTACTGGAAAACAGTACAATTGTATTAAATGAACTGACACTGAAATAAAGTCCACTCAAACTCAAACCTTTAATAGCATTTTAACGTTATATTATGCTTTTAGTTTGAGGCCAAGTTCAAACGTTTTCTAACAATAGGCAATAATTTTTTCTACTACTGTGCAGTACTGGGGTAACTACACACTTTTAGCCCCTAGTAGCTGTGTAATTAATTGCTTACTTAAACCTATTGTTACAATAGTGACTCATTCATGCGTCGTAAAATTTGTTGTTAAGCTTATTTGGTCATTAATACAAACTATAAAAATGCTGGGTTAGCCAATTCATGCAATGCGCTCCTTTTCATAAGGCAACTCTCATATCAAGGTAAGTGACGTTCGCCGACCTTTTGGGGAAAAAACCTTGCTTATATGAATAATATATGGAAACTAATAGAAGCGACTAATTGTGACTTGTACGTGAGGGAGATGGAAGACGTCTTCTTTATGCTAAACTGCCCATATTATATTCCACCCAGAACGAAATTTCTCAAAAAGTTTGTCATAGCCAGGCCAACCAGAAAGAATTTTATACCTACAACCTTCACCTGATATTCTGACAGAAGACTATGGACAACTATTTAATTTCTGGGACGAAAAATTAAGGACCCAAAACTTCTATCAACGCTGCATCAGTGACCTATAGTCTCCCCTCCATCCGTGCCTAAACTGAGTGAACTCTACGTGACACAATATTACCCACTCATATTACACTGTTCTCCACTATACTATTTGAACATAGTGTATCACACTATTGCGATGCAACATATAAATGTAATGTTAATCACATGTGTTTTACCTATAGACCAAAAAAATCTAGAAAATATCTTCTCTCCGGCGGAAATAACAAGTGTATTTGTTCCGTATACCTACACTGTACCAAACCAATACCACATTCGCTGGGTTGTAACATGTATTGTTAGCATACGCTACACACATCTCACTCTCTCACTGACTGCGGTGCAGTGTGCACGTTGCCTGAGCTGTGCTCTTGTAATTTTTACCTGTGCTTTGGTTCCTGGCTACCTGAAACCACGGTTGAGTGGTTTCAACCCATCTGTAAGGCAGTTACGTACCTGGCGCCTCAAATGTCACGGCGGGAAGCCCATCTGTACGTTGTATTTTGGTGGTGCTGTTGCTGCTGTGCTGTATTTTTGCTGTGGTTTTACTCTGGATTTTGAAACAGTTTTTTAAGTTTCAAGTTTCTAAGTTTTGAAGATTAAGAATTACGTCGATTTTAACTAAAACTAGTTGTATAGGTTTATTCGATTTTTGCTTTTATTTGTGTGACTGGTGTTGTATTATTGTTTTGACTTGTAGTGTTGTGGTAGTGGGAGAGTAAAGAAGTAAGTTCTAATTTATTTATTAGTTATACACTGTACTTTTTTATCAGGAATTAGTAAGAGGCTGTACCTATCATGATAGCATCTTATAGCTACGATCGTATAACTTATGTTGTAAGTGGCAGTCTTTCAGAGCGTCTTCCTGGTTCGGGGCAGCAATCTAGGGTGAATAGTCCTGAGTTCAAATCCAGGCTAAGGCAATCGGGGTGAGCCAACTGCTACTGCTACTTCTTCGCTTTCTTCTTTGTCTTACCTTTATACTGTATTCATAAAACAGTTGGCTCATCTCAACCACCCCATTTTGCTTCAGTTTTTCAATTTTTTTGAATTGTTTTAAATTTTTTTCAAAATTTTTTCTGGTCCTTGTTGAGCTAGTTTAGGGTGGGGCGGAGTTAGATCATATTTCCGGCCTTAATTTGTATTCTTTATAATCATAGGTTCCAAATGTAGAGTATGCGCAGTCAAGAGTTCTAAAAATAGGAAGTTAGAGTTAATTTGCAGTATTTGTCAATATATTTATCATAGAACCTGTATTCCTATGCCGCTTAATATATACAGATCGATGAATTTAATTGATTGGCAATGCTTGAACTGTAGAGTTGATGAAAATGTATTTACTTGTGATCAGTGTGGCTGTATAAATTCTGTATCTAACTATAACAGTAACAGTCATGGTAATAACTAATGTATTAGATGTTTGTTGCACTGTCCTACTTTATCTAATTCTTTTGATATTGCTAGTGCTTTTCCTTTATGTGTGCCTGCTAATATTAATATTATTCAGGGTAGTGAACAATCCTTATTTTCAAAGCATTTCAAAGTGTTTCATCTAAATATAAATGGATTGAGTGCTGCCTAGGTAGAAAGTTTAAAATTTATTGTTGAGAGATATGCTTTTGATGTTATATTTATAACTGAAACTAAGCTAACTTCAGCTTTACCTGGTGGGTTTATTTGTATAGAAGGTTACACATTGCATAGAGTAGATAGGACAACTGGTCTTGGTGGAGGCATTGTCATATATTTAAAGGAATGTATAAGCTTTGTGTTCTTATCTAATGATGAAATTGGTTGCAATGACAGTATTGATGGTCTGCAAATTACAAACATAAAAGTAATTTTACCTTTCATAAAACCAATAATATTGTCTGTAATCTATAGGACACCTGTTGTTAGTAAATCTGATTTTATTGGGTATTTTGAACATTATGCAGCCTGTCTTGGTAAATTAGGGTGTGAATACGTTATTACTGGTGATATTAAAAATGATGCAAATGGTAAAGACCCTGTAAGTAAAAGACTGTTGAATGTGGCACGAAGCCTGGGCTTAACCCAACTTATCAATCAACCGACTAGAAAGACTATGGATACTAGTTCGTTGATTGATCATATGTATGTATCGAACTCTGCTAAGTATAGTGACTATGGGGTGATAAAGATAGGTGTATCTGATCATTATGGGGTTTTCTGTATTTCGAGGATGTTGAAACCTCATTATGTATCTAAAGTAATTACAGTGCGTAACTATAAGAATACTGACTGGAAGGTTGTAATAACTGAATTGTCCATGATCCCATGGTCAACTATGGTAATATTTGATGATTGCAATGATATTCTGAATTTCTTCGAATAAGCCTTACATGAAATTGTAAATGAGCATGCACCAATTATTTCAAGGCGTATCAGTACAAAACCATCTCCATAGTTAAATGCTGAGTTGAAGCGGAAAATGCATTTAAGGGATTTAAAGAAGGTTCAGAGTATTAAATATGTTAATAATTCAATGTACTTACAAGCAGATGCGAATACAAGCAGTTGAGAAATGAGATTAATATCGAGGTAGCTCGTGCAAAGCATGAGCATTTCAAAACTCAATTGTCTGATATACCTACCTCTAGCAATATTTGGAGTGTGTATAATAGACTTATTGGAAACTCGCACTCAAAGCATGCTATTTCTGAACTATATTGTAATGGTAAGATGGAAACTAAGAAACATGTCATGGCGGCTCAGCTTGCTAAGTCCTTTGTAGTTACTAATTCAAATAATAATAACTTGGATAATAGAATAATATAGATAAGAGTGGTCTATATGTACCTTTTACAGAAAATGATGTTTGTTCGGCATTTTCTAGAATTAAGAGAAAGAATAATGTAAATTGTAATGACATTTCCTACTCAACAATTGAACACTGTATGGATTTACTAGCCTTACCGCTTGCACTCATGTTCACTTAAATCTTATGTTTATGTTCTTATCCTGATAATTTAAAATGTGCTATAGTCACTCTTCTTTATAAAGATAAAGGGTCTAAACGTGATGCATTAGCTTACAGACCAATCTCCTGTTTACCTATACTAGATAAGCTTTTTAAACACATGATTCTGAACTGATTTTGAATGATATAAAGCTTTGTGAGGAACAGCATGGGTTTAGAAAGGATAGAGGCTGTCAGTCAGCGATACTCAAGTTTGTTCAGGATACTTTCTACTTTTTAGATGTCAAATGTGGAAAAGTTCTAGCAGTCTTCATTGATTTGCAGAAGGCATTTGATTCCGTTGATCATGAAAAGCTGCTATGTAAGCTTTCTGATGACTTTGGCATTGATGGGCATTTGTTAGGTTTGTTGACTGACTATTTAAATAATAGAAAATTTAAAGTAAAATTGGGTGATTACATATCAGATAGTTTTGACCTAAATGTAGAAGTACCTCAGGGGTCGGTACTTGGACCTTTGCTGTTTATTATGTACATTGATTATCTTCATGAGGCTATACTAGGTGATATTCAATTTATTTTATATGCAGACAATCTGGTCCTATATTTCTCTCACCCAACGTTTGCAGTAATGATTTGAAGCATGCAACAGTGTATAGATTTAGTGAGTCAATGGTTTAATGTAGTAGTAGTAGTAATAGTAGTGTAGTACTATTGCGTCTCGGGTCTTACCCATACACAGTACAGTTACTATAGGTTGTCTGTTTTCACCGCGAACATCTCATGAGTAGAGAATGTTCTCGAGTAATTTCAACTGTATTGTCTTTATGCTTGACATGCCTGAGATATTGTATACTTACTTGCGAACTCTGTGCGGTACTATATTATACTGGAGCAATCCAGATATAGGTTAACATTTATAAGGCTTCCGAGACAACAGGCATCTATCAACACTGTCAGTACCAATAGGCAGAGTCTTTAGAGCTGTGAACGGTTAGCCATTCCTATATAGAGAGCCAGCCCTTATATGACGAGGGTCTTGATCGTGCAATGGTGGATGAAAAGCGTCAGGTTAGGTGGCGAATGTGAACGCATGTGATCAGTGGACGAAGGAGAGAGAGTTAGAGCAGAGGGCACAGCCCCGAGAGCACAAAGCGGTGGGGCGAATCAGCAGATTATGTCCGCTGATCGTTCATTCACAGCTGCCCCCACTCCCCAACTTCACTCCATCGACCACACGCCACCCGCCCCATCGTCTCCCCCCCCCTCCACCCCCATTCACAACACGAGACCACACAGTAGGGTGCCTCCCCGTGAGAGCAAGGTATTAGGATATCTTACTGTACAACATGCAAGCATGTGGACTGTGGACTCGATCCTTAAAAACCCCTATCTCGTTGCCGTCCATTGGCACATGAGACTACCTTGCCCCCCTGTCAATGGTTTAATGCAAATGGTCTAAAAATTAATGTACAGAAAACAAAATTGATGTTATTACACAAAGTTCAGGATAGAAGTGCACCTGAACAAGACATTGTAAAATTGTGCTGTGATGGTCAGGACATTGAACGTGTGTACACATTTAAATATTTGGGTGTTATAATTGATAGTAATTTACAATTTACTGAACATTTTGACTGTAAAGAAGCGAGTAAACACAGCAATTCGTATTACATCTAACCTCAAGCGATATTTAGATTTAAGGACATTTACTGTAATAATATTTCGTATCTGGGTAGAATCCTTAAGGATTTGAGATTTCATCTCTTGTAAGCCCAGTTTTCACTATTATTTCACTGAGACTCGAGGTTCCTCCACAATTTAAGGACTCGAGCTCTTTTTCTAGAGAACAAATTTCTATTTATCCCAAAGGTTTGAGTGGCTAGTTCTAGGATTAAATCTCATTCACTTAAAGTACCACTGAAGAAACACTGGAAATTTAAATCCAACTATGCCACCCAGTGAACCATAGACACTCAGAAATATACAACTCTAGAAAGCCCAGAGAAATAACATTTAAACACAATCCCTCTAGGACCTGCAACGTACATATCACCGAGCCTTCCAGGATTACCAAGCACAGGTCACCCATCCATTTCAGAATGCGCTTGGGCTGTTGCTTAACCAGCAGGAATCAACCCACTGACTAACCGCCAGACGAACCTGTGCTGGTTGACTGTAATGATTAATGCTTATGTCTTATCAATTGTGGATTGTCCTTTAATATGGGGTTCGTAAAAAAGTGCGGCCCTTCAGAGCATCCAAAATAAATTGAATAGAGCTACAGTTAGTTTTAGTAATTTTAAAGTCAATTGTATTGAAGAAGCGGATTTGCTTGAGCTGTGTAATATTCTTTCAATTTCTGAGAGAATAAAGTCTGATGCCCTTGTGTTTGCATTAAAGGTTTTGAAGTATACTTCTAATGTAGTTTACTTACATACATTCCTAATACTCAAGGAGTCTAGCCGGAGGACTAGGATGAGTGATAAATTTATGCTTGAGGGTTTTAAATTTCGTAGTGAGTTTTTTAGGAATTCACCTTTTTGTAGAATTGTAAGTGAATGGAATAAATTACCTGAGAATATTAAATGTACTGTAAGTGAGGATACTAATGAATTAGAATTATGTCATTTGGGTTCTTTTAAGGCTAATCTGTGTAATATGTATGTCAATAATCGTGTGCCTAGATTATTTTCTCTGTATAACCCACCATGAATCATATGACATCAGTGGTTTGATTTTCAGGTAACTGGTATAATATGTGATATGGCCTGATGATTTTTAAGTCAATATTTTTAATTTTAGTTTTAATTAATGCTACTTATATTCTTGTGTCCGTTTTTGGAAATCAGTATTTATATTGAAAAATTTGACACGTTAATAAAATTAAACTCAAACACATTATCGAATTTTTCAGTTTCAAATAAAATATTAAATTAACAGCGATAATTAAAAGTAGGTGGAGTTTATTGTGTCAAGATTACATGCATGCAATGTTGCAAGGTAAATAAAACAGTGATGGCATGGGACGGCGTACGCATTCAGAATTGTCCCAATTATTCTTAAATAACGTCAGTAAAGAAGCAATGTGATGGCCTGCAAGCTGCCTCTTAACTGACGTTACATAAACTTACTACTTGTTAGTTTCAACTATACGTTAGAACCGCGTTAATATGCTGATATACGCTTATTGCAACACAAATATTAAAAGTTGTCCAAGGTGAAGATTAGAAACTATAACAACACAGCCCTAAAACGCTAAATCTACAACTGCTAGGTAGACTCGCGAGCAGTAAGTGCATGTCAAAACCAAAAAGGAAAAAGACTTGTTTGTTTACGAAGACAGAGAAAGACAAGCCCTTCCTCCTCGAAGTTCAGAGCAAGGTGTATAAATATAAGTTCTAACGGTTAATATCTCAAGGCTACTTTCACCCTATGATGTGTCGGCGAGGTAAGAAACCAGAGAGTAACTTCATATCGTACATAACCGATTCTACGACACTGTACCCGAACGACATTGAGCACCCATGACAGTAGGTCCTAAGACATTTCGCAGTGGACTCTTCGGCGAAGATATCTCGTTGAAACACACTTAATAGATAGTAGATTTAACTTTCCAGGACACTTAATTTGAGCATCTAGCTGTAAGTCTCAAATATTTTATTGTTAATTTTCAAAACTATGAACTGTGAGTGTTTTGCAGCACTGGTGACCAAATGTAGCGTCCAGTGATAGTCACAATAATTAATTTGTAGTGTACATTGTTATTTTTTTAAAAGTTTTTTAAGATAGTTTTTGCATAGCACAGTAATTCATTTGATGAATAGTATAATTCGAATAAAGAAATGCGGATAAGTTAATCGACAAACGTTCTGCAATTTTTTTACACTGTTATTTTTTTTAATTTAGCCTAAAAATTTTCGTGGGCCGGAAGCGTAAAACAAAAATATTTCCTCAGTTTTTCAAGGGCTTCCGAATAATACATCAAAAATTTGGCAAAAACGGTCAATTTTGAAGAAAAGCATATTTCACTTTTTAACTACATTTACAAACTAATAACGGTCAAGCTGGTACCTACATACAAGCTAATTAGATTTCTCTGTCATTCAAGTTTGAATAGTGTACTGAAAATGATTATAACCATTTGTTGAGCAGTAGACATTTTGATTTTAAGATTTGACAGAAAATTCAAAAAATTATAATTTTTCTAGAGATGGTTTATATAAGATGTAACACAAATTACCAATGTTTTACAACCGCCTAAGCCCCATGCCGTTACAATAACATTAAGCAGGGATGCACCCAACACCCAAGAATCTTCGTCATCTCACCCCTGAGTAACCCAAGAGGCTTGGATTGCAACAAAATTTTAACATACTATTTTTGGCGTATTTTGTTGCCAAGAATATGTTTCAAAACGAAATACAGCTTTTCTTGGGTAATATCCTTGGGGTAACCAAGTAATTTGAACTCTTGCACACCCAAGACTTTTGGGTCACCCAAGGAAAAACGTTCGCTGCCAAAATAAGCGATTCAAGCGTTTTAAGTACGCAATATCTCATCAAAAATAAATATCGCAAATATCGTAATCGCATGTAAGGAATATCGCAAATACCGCAACAATTTTCTAAAACTGTACTTTCGTTGTAAAAAAAATAGTTTGACATCCTGTGGTATTATCCTTGGTATCCTCCCTTTACGTGGTACTAAAACAGGCTGGGGTGCTTGGCCTTACAAAGCTGGCACCACGCTATTAGTCCGTACTTGCGCAAACAGAAATGAGACCAAACATTAGATTTTGTTTTATTCGTCGGTGTAACTTTTGAATAGTCGTCCTGATTAAACGGAGCAATTTTTGATTTTAAAACTACCTTACAAATCTAACTTTAATTTAAAAGCCTAAATGCGATTTCACATCCGACGTGGGTAAGGAGCAGACCGAAGCATGCAAATGGAAACTAAAACTTAAGAATGGAAAGGCAAGAACAAGGAACATATTAACAATGAACAGAACCGCTGTGCGTGTGGCGCTCAATATATGATTCTTAAGCAGGCGTGCTTGGGTGAGCGGTTAGGACTGCAGACTGTAACGAAATTTACAGTCTCAGACCTGGCTTCAATCCTCGGCTACTGCTAATCGTTTACGGCTCGGTGTTGTACGGTAAACGTCACTGGATGGTTGATTGAAACCCAATCTTCTTTGGTGCTCCTTAGTGACCACTACTTACTGTAGGGGCCTCGGGAATGAGACTCCTTTACTGTGGAGGGAACGGGGATAGGTGAAAGGGTACAAAGACCGAGACGATCTAACGCGGTAGCCTCCTATTTCCTCACCCACAGTAACTGGTTGAGTCTGGTTGTATGAACTTCGGTTAAATCGACCTAATGAATAAATTATTATTATTATATATGATCTGAAAGGGAAGAGAATGCTTCACTGTGCCCTTAAAAAAAGGACTAATAACCCTTATGCTTTAAGCGTGGAGAATCGCTTTGCTATAAATATACAGTGATGTGATGAGCATTGCTGTTTTTGTGTATTTCGCTCTATGCTATGCCTATATTTGTTAGTTTGATTTAAAAGGTTTGAGAAAAAAAATCTTATGCGATATTCAAATTCAAATTTTATGTCGCATTGGTATCGCATTCGTAAAAGTTGCGATATTTGCGATATTTATATCGCATCGCATTGCGTACCCTAGTTTCAAGGAATTGAAAACTAAAGTCTCTTGTCCAAAACACAAGGATCCCTTGTGTTTAGTACCCAAGGATCTTGGGGTACGCAAGGAACGCAAGTCATGTTTACTTACTACATGGGCATGCCAGAATCATAGGGATTATGTACTGCTGCAAGATAAAATTAATAGACTTATTTATTCGTACTTCTATAAAATAAATTTAAGTGATACCAAGAAAAATTTGAAACGTTATAGTAGGGGTAAATTTTGCATGTCCTGCTTTTGAGTGTTTTTTGCTTGAAAAATGTAACGTACTTTCTGTTGCAGAGAGAATTAAAATGTATAGCGCTGTGCAATTATTTAAGTATTTAAAATTTGGTTCTAAATGTGACAAATATAATGAGCTGTATAAATATGAATTTAATGTAATTAATTTGTTATACAAAAATACGATAAAGCCCGTTCCTAGTACGGAAACATGGAAAAGAAGTGTCATGGCAAGATTTACATGTTTGTGGAACTCCCTACCTAATGAACTTCGGGACCTGGAATTGACAAATTATCGTAAACGTATTTCTAAATATTTATTAAACCTGCGACTACAATCTGCTTTTTGAATTGTTCTATGTTTATTTTAATTAGTTATGATATTATTGTTGATTCTATCTCTTTTTCCTCTTGTTGTCCGGTTCTGTAAATCATTGGTTCAATTCGATGTAAGCTCTGACAACTGAATAAAGTCAATACAATACAATACAATACAATGTGTACCTAGCGGAGTCTTGGTCTTGCAGAAGTAATTTTTTGCCCCAAATATTTGACATCCCAAACATTAAGTAAGCGTCAATTTTTAATATGGCATTTCGTCATTCCTCAACTATATCCACTGATCCTAACGACGACATTATTTGTGGTCGATCCCATAAAGAAGTATATGCTGCTTTTAGATGCTTGCAGTGCAGATTGTTCATTATTAAATTGTCGAAAAAGATTATTAAATACCGAATTTTAAAATTGGCGTTCAATTCAAACTGATAAATGTTAATGTTCAAGTTGCCTTTAAGCCATGGCTTTAGCCCTTGTTTATTAATTTTTTATATATTTGCAATATTTTGATGAAACGAATTTAAATGATCTGAGTTATTGTAAAATTCGTATGCAAATTTATTTTGTACCGACACTTGCTGTACCAGCACCACTCGTACCCAACCATCTTGTACCCGTAATACTGTGACCAGGCCTAAAACAATCAATAAAACTCGTATAAGCCCCATCGCATCGTGCCTGCGCTAATTTTACAGAGCTAAATCTTACCACAATAGGTCTCACTGCTCCAACTCAATACGAAGCAACTTGAACCCAGCCAACTTTACCATTTACCTGTACCCTTGTTAATGCCGAGCCAACTTGTAGCGGCACCACTCGTAGCTGGCCTACCCCTATAATCAACAAACACACATAGCACACTCATACTAGCGCTATTCGAACCAAACATACTCGAGGCGGCTGTACATGTACATGCACCTGACCCACTGTCACCAGCAAACTTAGCAATTAAGTATAAAGGTAAAAATTATATGGCTATAGATTCAATGAGTGCTCCATCCTATGGTTCACTCAAGAATCAACTCTCAGCCGAATAATAGCCGCAGTGCATTATGACTTGACTCCTGACATATGCTATACTGCCAGATTACATTACATTACTGTCACCAGCAAAGTTCGTAACTAGCCCGTTTGCACCGGCACTTAATGCTGGGTTTTATGTTAGCCTTACTGTAACAAAAATGTTTTGTAGTGATGAAGCCAACTTGATGTAAGCTCAGCATCTACTTCGGGCCCATGGTGGATAAATAAGGGACGAAGCGTCGAACTTTTTTAATTATACGCCAAATGGAGCAATCGTGCCAAATATTGATGCGACGAACGCAGATACGCCGGAAAAAAGAAGCCGACTGTTACGTGCGACGAACGCAGATACGCCAAAACCTGTTAAAATATAGTCGTCGGAAGAGATTATGGGAGCCGTCGGCAAAGCTAAATCTATGAAGTGAAGAAAAGTATGCGCTCCACACCGAGCCAACTAAATTTGAGATGACTACTATAAAATTACTACAAATCGACTATATGTGTTATCTGGGTTGTGTATATCCATTTTCTTGCAGACCCGTTAAGCAAGCAGGGTAAATAAAAGTACACGAATTTTCGCAGATTGCGGAACATTGAAATTTGCGTAGTTATTAGTAAGCGAATCACGAAAAAATGCTGAAGACACATAGTTCCTGTTCCAAGTTTTAAAACTTAAAACATCTGCATTATTTTCTCAAATTAAATACCTCTACACAATATTAAACTACAATACTATTTGTTGAATTTAAGGGATGGGGGGAAAATGTCCGCTGTTACTTATCGGGGGCAAGGTGTCCGGGGGGGGGGGCACTTGTTGGGGGTAAAATGTCCTGGGAGACAATGCCCAGGCAGACATTGTCCGTATAACCTCGCCTGCTGTCATTATACAACATAGCAAACAGCAGAAAATGTAGGAATGCGGTATCCCAACTTGAAATACTCCTCATAGAAACTGAACGTAGTATTAAATCAGTCGTGAAGAATGATGAAGGATAAGAAAAACCCAAATAGGAAAACATCAAAACAACAAGAAAATATTATTGTGAACCGCTCAAGGACGGGGAATCCGCGATTTCATTAACTATTTAATATTAAGCTCTTAGTAGACAAGTATTATCTCACCTCAGTATCACTAAGGACATTAACTTGCCGATCTGCATCTGTACCCTGAAATTACAGAACGGATTCAAGTGAGATATTAATATAGTTTAGAAGTCACATAAATTACAATAATTCGCAACTAGATTCAACGCTTGATTTTAGTATGAATTTACCATAACTCGAACATTAGGTACAAAAACACTCACCTCTGCATTGTACTGAACAACACCAGTGGACCGCCGTTTTTGCTTCTTTTTCCTAAGAATGGCACCTTGTGCTCCTGTGTTTTTCATTTCTTTATCTTTCTCATCTTGTAACTGCGATTCTTTTTCTTCATGCGGGGGTCTCGGCGGTCTACCTACGGGACACACTTCAGTTTTATTGGATTTCCTCGTTACCGGACTTCTTTGGACTGTCATTATATTATCGGATGAATGTCCAATACTTTGATTTCCAGAAATATCCGTAAAGGGTCGGCTAATTGGATTCCTTGTATCTTCAAGAGAGAACTTGTTACGATCTGAGTCATCAACTCTCAGTCTCCATGAAGGTCTTCTTTCTAATGACTGCTCCTCGTCTTTCCGCAATACCATGGAGATATTAGCTGGTGCTGTGATAATAGAGAACTGTGAAGTCTGCAAAGTAAAACATGCAAATACTAAGAGAACTAACTTATTAAAAGTTACTTTATAAAAACTCTATCAAAGTTGCCAAGGACGTGATTGATTATGTTTAAGGCAGGGTTAGAAAGTGGTAATTGCCACTGTGGTAAATACCGATAAATACCATTGATAGTAAATACTAATTTTGTGGCACATTGACGCATACTAGTATATAGTGGTGAAATAAAGCAGGCGTGCTTGGGTGAGCGGTTAGGACTGCAGACTGTAACAAAATTTACAGTCTCACTAGTCAGACCCGGATTCAATCCTCGGCCACTGCTAATCGTTTACGGCTCGGTGTTGTACGGTAAACGCCACTGGATGGTTGATTGAAACCCAATCTCCTTCGGTGCTCCTTAGTTACCAATACTTACTGCAGGGGCCTAGGGAATGAGACTCCTTTACTGTGGAGGGGACGGGGATAGGTGAAAGGGTACAAAGACCGAGACGATCTAACGCAGTAGCCTCCTATTTCCTCACCCACAGTAACTGGTTGAGTCTGGTTGTATGAACTTCGGTTAAATCGACCCAATGAGTAAATTATTATTATTATTATTATATAGTGGTGAAATAATTTTTTTTACGGTTTAGTAATTAGTACTAACTCAATGCACCCAAAATACTTTGAAGCTCGAAATCTGAAATTAAATTTGATGAAATAAAATGATAATAATAAAAATAAAAACTACAGATAATGTAGTCACAATAACTAGTGAAAATCAACGGCGGCACAAGTAAGGTTAAAAAGGTTTTTCAGTTGGGTAGTGTTGCAAGAGCGTTGACAGGCAAGAAAAATGCAAAGCTCAGTCGCAAAGTTCGCAGTCTTACAATGCATTGCATCAAACTTCTTTTAGATGAACTATTTGAACAAATGTTATATGTACGCTTAGTTATTTCTATCCATATGTGTGATCAATTAGTTTAGTAAAGTAATGTCGTGTCAGACAGCTACATTTAAATTTGTTCAGGATATAGTGCTGTTTATGTAGTAAGTGGTAGAGTGTCAGCCGTGTTTATAAATCTAACGAAAGAATTTGATCACCTTAAATTATTAGTTTTTAAACTTTTTAAATTTAAGGTGAAGATTGATGGTTACTTATCCAATGCCTATGATCTAACAGCTAGTGTGCCGCAAGGATCTGTATTAGCACCATTATTGTGTCTATTAAGATAAATTATCAGAGACAGTGTTGCAAGGTACGGAGTCCAATGACGACCAGTTTTCAAATGACGACAATGACGATGACGACAAATGACGACATAATGACATAATGACGACCACGTTTTAGTGTGCCAATGAAACAAAGTTTTCTATACAAATCGTATTACATTTTTCACGCAACCTTTTTTCTAATAATTCTGCATGAACTAATAACTCTTCAGTTATAAAATTACCTTGAGAAAAACCGGGTGAGAATTCGATTGTTTCAATTTCTTCATCTGATTCAGGCTTACAATTTAGAACAATGCTGTTTATTTTTTAGATGAAGAAGCATACTCGAATGGGTGCAGTTCTTTGTGGGAACTAAACTAGGTTCAGCAGGGCTATCTTTTTGACACAATTTACAAAGAGCTTTTTGTCTATCAATGCGTCGTAAAAAATAAAACCATACGTTGGTTTCTGTACGATCTTTTATTTTATATTCTAGGTACTCGTCTAGGCTAAACGGTTTGTCCACCACTCGAACCTGTCCTGGTCTACTTTTCGTAGCTGCTCGTTTTCTTGATGCTGCCGTGACGAAACAATTTTTGAAGTAATTAATTATCTAGCTAAAACGATTTTATATTATTGTTGTTAACTACAACTACAAGAAAACTTCAACCAGCATAAGTTCCCCGTCCGCCGACTTACCTAAAACGTTCTGAATATACATATGTGGGCTACAAAGGGAAAGAGTATTCGACGGCCAACGGCAGCAAGCTTAAACAGAAATATACGAGCTAAAAGGCTAAAACTTACTCTCTTACTCTCTCTTAATGGAGAAGTTTAACGTCACGTGGTTTGTTTTGATTCGAGTAGGATTTTGTGTTGCAATTGGCGGTTTTAATGGTCGTCATTTGTGAAAATGACTAAATGTTTTTGCCTGATAACGATTATGACGAACAACCTTAAACTGGTCGTCATTGTCGTCATCGTTATGACGACATGGACTCCCTAGTTGTGATGATGAATTTGTATCCTCCTTGAATTACTTTTTGAAAGTATAGGGCGTACAATTGTCCTCTAATTTACAAGTTATCTAAAAATAATTTACAGAATGATTGTTTTCTTTAGTGACCTTTGCATTAAGTGTTCAAAAAAGAAAGGCATTGAAGAGTCATTACTACTGCAGTTTGCAAATGCATTGTCTATTATCGAACGTGTTATTCATGCTCTTATTTATGTGTAAGCCACTGAAGTATGGATCCGATAGAAATAGTCTAAACGGCATTTTTAAATTTAGACTAACATGGGACATTTCCCAACTGTAAAATCTGAAATAAAGCAAACGCTATCAGAACATGTACTACGTGGTGGGGTCATTACAACGTATATAATCATATCAGTGCAAATTGCGTTCTAGCGCCAAAAACTAAATTTGAAATTTTCGAAATTGGTCAAAATCAAAAAACTGAAAAATCATATGGGAAATTCAATAGGAATTTTACCTTACCCAATGGTCCTCCCCCCTTACCACTTTTTCAGTTTTCTGTTATTTTTCAAAAATTATAGGCATTGCGCTATTTGAATACAAGCAAGCCTCAAATTAGCAAGGGGTCGCCTATAAATGACGTCATCCGAATATTTTCATTTTTAGACCCTATGACGCTGTCATCTGCTCTTACCATTGTGTAAAAATGGATGTCTTTAACATGGGATTCCATTAATATTCGAAGAGTCCCATTGACCCTACCCGTAAGGTCATTTATGGACGATTCCTAATTTATTAAATTTTAATGTATAAAATCTACCAAAGAACCTACGTAGACAGGGTTGAGTGAGACAAGTAATATGCATAAAAATATCCCGGGAACAAACCTAAAATTAGACCAGGATATCGCGTAATTGAATTGATATTTTACTATATATATATATATTTATTGTTGATATGTGGCCAACGGCCCTTACAACCCCTTCATGAGACATTTACAAAATACTTAATTATGCAAAAATATTGGTCCTTGATCTTGGCGTTTACACAGAATTATGTCGCGTTGTTTGAATTAGTATTATATGAAATTATAGTTTGCCAAAAAGAAAATAAAAAATAAAATAGGTAATGCGTTTTTTTACAAAGATAAAACAAGAAATCGCGTATGTAATAATGAAGCTTAATTGTCATGTTGGTCTTTCATTCTGATTTTGAGGACTGAGCACCAGAACTCGTATATGTTTTGGATAGATACAGCTGTGCAAGATTCGTCATTGAAACATTTTTCGATGTAGTGTTTTTTAGTGATTCCAGTACTACAGATCATTAAATTTTCCCGTTCTTTTTTGAAAGCAGAGCATACAAAAAGAATGTAATATACATCTTCCTCCTTGTGCTTACATACAGGACAGTGTGTTGGGTCAGAACCGATTTCCAAATTTTGTTCAGCATTCCAAGTTTTAACTTGCTTCCATTAATTTTAATATACGGATGACCAAATCGAAGTTGCTGCACAAGTTTTATTGCTTTCCACGGAACGTTATGTGTGTAAATACTGCTTCTTATCGCGTGTGATTTGATTTTTTGAAAATTTTTCATATTTGTGCTGTTTAACATTGATGCCACGTCTTGATTATTTGAGTTTTGTCGGTCTATTGAGATTAAAGTCCTAGCGTGCTCTTTAGTGAATTCCTGATTTATTTGACCGAATTCGGTTTCCGTTTGGAATGATTTGAACAAATTTTGCAATTGAATTATCCAATTAGGTTTTGAGTTTGTAGATTTAATTTCCTTCAGTTCCAAGTAGCAATTGTAGTTACGCTGTCTTTTCCCTGACCGTAAATATTGTTTAGTAGAAACCTAATAGTAGCTTTGAAGATTAAAAATATGATCTGGTGAGCTCCTGTTTTGAGTCTGAGTACATAACTCGGGGTCATGGTTGTGGTATTTGGTAGTGCCCTAAAAAATTGAGTTTGAAGCATTTCCAGTTCGTCGATGTAAATACGTGCTTAAAGTGGAGCTGAGTACGATACTATTGAGCGAACTAGAGAGTTGAAAAGTCGCAATCTTACATCTAGCTTGTTCATTTTTGTGTTTTGTAGCAGCTTGTAAAATTTTAAAAGTGTGGCCTTGACTTTGTTCATGAAATGATTTTTTTGCATTTTCGAAAGTTCCGCTGCAGCTCATTGGGATTCCGAGATACGTGTATTCGTTCACCTGCTCTATTAACTTGTCCCCCCAGTATAGTCTCGTATGTTTTACGCCGTTTCTTAGTCCTCTTCCGTTTCGAAATATGACTACTTTAGTTTTTGCTAAGTTGACCTTTAGCTTATTATTGTCAAAATACTGTTTCACCGTATTGATTTGTTTTTGGAGTTCTCCTGGGGCAGGGGCTGTAAGAATGATATCGTCGGCGTATAATAGTATAAGCATTGCAATCGCCTTTATCCAAATGCCTAGTGTGCCGCTGTCAGCGAGTTCAGTAACTATTTCATTCAGGTATAAATTAGAAAAATTTGGAGAAAGGGTTTCTCCTTGCAGAACCCCGATTAGTACTTTGACCCATTCTGTGTATCCGAATTTGGTTCGAGCCTTAGTTTTTACGTCGTTGTAAAGTTTCAAAACTATTTGAATAAATTGTGTGCTGACTCCTTTTTTTTTAATTTCCCCCATAGCTTGTTGTGCACTATGCTGTCAAACGCTTGGCTTAAATCGATAAATAAAGTAAATAGGTAGTTAAAGTTTGGTTTTGCAAGTGACTTCTGAATTAGTGACATGAGTCGAAAGATGTTGTCTTGACAGCCAGTATTTTTTTGGTAAGCCGTTTGATTTTCATGTAGTTTATTATTTTGTTTACACCAAGTCTGTAGTCTATTCGCTAAGATAACTGTGAAAAGCTTGGTAGATGTGTTGAGTAGTGACACGGGTCTGTAGTTTGACGGTGATTTCTTGTCTCCTTTTTTAAAAATTGGGATTATGATTATTTCATGCCATCTACTTGGAATTTGTTTGGTTTTTAAAATTTCGTTGAAAATAGTTGTTAAAGATTCGATGCAAGTGGTGTCTAAATATTTCCAAACTTTGTTTGGTATTCCGTCACTCCGCGGTGATTTATGATTGGCTAGCTTTGCAATGGCTGATTTTACTTCTTCCGTTTAAATTATATTGTGAAGTAGATTGTCTGCTATGTTCGCATCCAAATTTGGAACTGTGCATTCTGTAGATAAGGTGGGGCTGAACACAGATGAATAATGTTTGTGCCAAGTTTCTTTGGAAATATTGTTTTTGGTTGCTATGAGTTTTGATGGTCTTATTTTGTTAACAACAGACCAGAATTCTTTTGAGTTGTTTGAGTTGGAGATATTTTCTCTGATTTGGTTGTAGTTTAGTGTTCTTTTTTCTTTTATAGGTTTGAGATATAACTGTCAGGCTTTAGTGTATTTATCTACGTGTCGGGTCATTTCATCTTCATTGCTGTGGTTTTTGTATTTTCTTATGTTTCGCACAAGTAAATTGCATTCTCGCTTTTGTGAGTGACACTTCCTATCAAACCAACTTGGCCTGCTTATTATTGATTTTTGAAATGGGATGTTTTTGTACATTTTGGACTCTTTCGCTGCTTTTATATTGATTTTTTTGAGTTCTGTATACAAAGTGTTGTTGCCTACTTTATGTTTATTAATATCTGAGTGAAATAGATAAGACTGTTCAGAATTCTATGCAATTTTTTGATATTTTCCAAAATTGTAAATATTTGGTGCAGCAATATTTATTTTTAATTCAATGTAGCTGTGATCCGAGTGGTGATCAGTTGTTACTTTTAGATCTTGGATTTTTAGTATGATAGACTGCGTAGCTAGACATATGTCAACTTGACTAAATCCTTTTCCTCTTGTGAACGTTGGTTTAACATTAGGGTCTGATAACGTTCTGCCGTTGACTATAACTAGTCTGTTTTTACATATTATTTGGGCTAGTTTCTCTCCTCTTTTGTTTTTTCCCTTGTCTTTAGATGCTCTTTGATTATAAAGATGGTGAGTTCCAATTTTATTTTCTATTCGATCTTCAGTTTTTTGACCACATCAAGCGTTCATGTCACCTATTAGTATTCCATTTTTTCCTAATTGGGATAGTGTATCCTGGAGATATTTATCTGATTTGTTTGAAAGAGGTATGTCAGTTAGTGCAATTTTAGTTTTGCCAGTTGTTGATACTAACATTGTGTAGTTTTAAGTTGTTTCGATTGTCCATTTTGATTTGATTTCTTTTTTGATTCCAACAATCATACCTCCACTGGCTCTTCCAAATTTGGAGTTTTTTATTCCCATTGTTTGGTGAATTTCATACGTGTCATTTATTTGTGTTTTCATTTTCAACTCAGTAGTCATCCATGTTTCACAGAAACAGAATATACTTGGTTGTTTAGTTAGTATGATGTTCTGTTTTTGAGTCGAGTGGTTGCTGATTCCATTCACATTCCAGTAAATATTATTCCTTCCCCTGACTCACATCTATTATCTGCTCTTGGCAGAGATACCATGGCAAAAGAGTTGCACGGAGAGGCAATTAATGCTGCGATCAGTCAGAGATAGATTGAAATCATTCAGCACGGGTTATCGAAAGAAGAAAAGTCAATAATTTTAAAAAAATACCCTACTCCAATTAATTGCACAGCATTAGTAGCACCAAAAATCAACCCCGAAATTACTGCCATTATAAGTAAAAATGGAAAAAAAAAAAAATACCAGTAAGACTACCAAAGTCAAATTTGCACTAGTATCAAAGCCATCAGTAATGCTATCACACAAGTTTCAAAAACTCCAGCTACAACCACCGAATCAAGAAAGGAGAAAGTAGATCTACTTATGCAATTGACAGACTCTGCAAAGCTAATGGCAGACCTCCACCACTCGTTATCATTGTCTAGTCGAGCTATTATTATTATTACAGTTTATTACACCTATTCTTAGTTACCAAAACAAGATGGTAGCCGACGGATGCAAAATTGATGAATATTTATACGGAGTTAATTTTACTGAGAAGGTAAAGTCTGCCACTGAAATTTCTAAAGCTGCAGAAGGATTAAAGCGTCAAGCACCACGTACCGTCCTCGCTCCTGCTGCCAAGAAGCCAGTGATCACTAAACCTCAGTTTAAATCCTTTTCCAACCAACAATACCAACCAAAGCGGAATTTAAACTTCTACCGCCCGTCACATCAACCCAAGGAGAGCAGTGCCGGGCGTCGCTCGTACAAGACTCCTGTGTACCACAAAACGAACCGGACTTGACCATAAAGGTGAGCTCTCACGCCGGCAGACTCCAATATTTTGAAAATAATTGGAAGTTATTTACTAATGATAAGCTTATATTAAAATGGATTAAAGGCTACAAAATCTATTTTGCTACAAAATCTTCTCAATTATCACCACCAAAATCACCTTGCCTGACATATGAAGAAAATGTACAAATGAGAACAGCAATATCAGACTATTAAACTAGGAGCAGTAGTCAGCTGTACTACCTGTAAGGGAGAATTTATCTCCCAAATCTTTTTGGTAGCTAAACCAAATAGTTTAATGCGATTTATTCTAAATCTTAAGAAACTGAACGAATTCATAGACACTCCTCATTTTAAAATGGAGGATACACGTACTGTTAGCAAACTTTTTACCCCAAATGCCTTAATGGGAACCTAAAAGATGCGTACTATGTATGTATGTATTGATTTATTGCATATACGGGCCTAGGCCCACACACAAATCATATTAAATGAGGTTACAGAGTTTTTGATAACAGATAATATATGACACCACCTTAGCCAAGGGGAAAATTATTTCTAATTACATATTCTAATTAATTTGGGTGTACATAAATTGGTTCATTTCATAACTCTATTTAGCTGTATTCATTTTAAGTGATTCACAACAGTCCTAGCTTTATTCTGTTAATTAACAATAATTAGTGATTAGTGATTGAAACCCTCATATATATAATGCCAGACAGAGACCTCCCCTTGACCTTATTATGGTAAATTTGGAAGCGGTCCTGGCTGCCAGTTACTGAAGTCGTAATTCAGCCTACCGGTATCATATTTTCTAAGAATTTTTGATCACAATATGTTGTAACAATTGTAACGCTATTATATTTGACAGTTAGGTATTAACTTTGAATCTCATAAAACAAAAACAAAACACATGGCTAGCCATAGGAGACACCAATTAACTAACGGATTTTTTGCTTAATTCATATTACTTCATAAGATACCAATTATATATTTATTGATTACGATTTGTCCCGGGCGGCTCGATTTTAATCAGGTTTTTTCCATCACTAGAGTAAGTAATACCATCCACGTTGAAGGCGTAGCATCCTATGTACTTGACTGACTTGAAGGAGGGGTCCAGTTTCTTTATCCAGTATTGTTCTGTAAGATGTTTATGGATTTCTTGTTCTCTTTTACTTCGGCACTGTTGAATGTAGACATGGGGTAGTGAATTCTTCAGTTGTGACTTCAATCGTAGCACCGAAGATACTTCTTGCGTTTCAGCCAGCTGGACAAAAAGAAGTGGTGGTTTACTGTCAATTTTATTGTCAATTCGTTTTGCCTTGATGATATGAACATTTGTAAGTTTGAGCGTTTTGGAGATCACTGAACTTGCATCTTCGGTTGGGGATGAGCAGACTGGGAGTCCCGTGATGAGAATCTCTTTTTTGATATTCGGTCTTTGGTGGTTCCACAGGCTTTGATCCGATTGTTGTACTCGATTCTCCAACTCACTTATTTTTACTTTCAGTAGACTGGTTTCGGTTTCCTGTCTTTTCTCCAACTCACTTATTTTAACTTTCAGCAGACTGGTTTCAGTTTCTTGTCTTTTCTCCAACTCACTTATTTTAACTTTCAGCAAACTAGTTTCAATTTCCTGTCGTCTTGCTGACTTGTTTGACTTTTCATCCAATTCTTTTAATTTTCTGTTCATGTCAGATTCTAAGACTTGAATTTTAGAGAGCAATTCCAATTTGATACTTTCTATCTGCGAGTTAAACAGTGAGGCTGATTGTTGACCCATGAGCTGTAATTGTTGGGCAAAGTAGGAAGCTAGCTGTTCCTGGTCTTTTGGTACTTGCATTCTTTTTTTGCTTGACATGGTTACCAAACAGAGAGCAACTAGTTGGATTGTTGATTGACACAAGGTTTTGGTATTAAAATTTCCCTTCCTTCTTGCTAGATATGTAACTCTTATGTTGATTCCTGCACCAGGACGGCCGACGGCATGGCAGGATTTTAGATCTTGTTAAAAATATCACTAATTTAGTTTGATCTTAGTAACTTCGACCTGATTTCGATTAATAACGCACTTTAGAATGTAGTTCCATTTTTGAGTTGCTCGAAATTTTTACATTTATCACTCAAAAAATGAAAAAACAAAAATCTTTTATGAAATAAAAGACGAGCTCGTGGGAGATAGGTGTTTCCCCTTGGCTGCGCTAGGTGGCTGCGTACTATCTTCTCCCTATTCACAAAAAACACCGAAAGTACCTACGTTTCTATTACGATGGAATCCTATATGAATTCACGTGCTTGCCCTTTGGTCTTTCAATAGCTCCATGGGTATTCACTAAATTATTAAAACCCGTGTTTACATTTCTTAGGCGCCAAGGACTAGTGTCAGTTACATACCTAGATGATATTAAGTCCATAGAACAGAGCTTCCAGCTATGCTCGAGCAATTTAGAAAGAACGGTTTCATTTCTAAAAAAATTAGGATTCGTGATTAATGATACGAAATTGAATCTCATACCATCTCAGACATGTCAGTACCTAGGTTTTCTATTTGACTCAGTCAGCATGACAATAAGTCTTCCTAAAGATAAAATATCCTACTTGGTTATGAAGACTAAGAAACTGCAAAATTTACAGTCTTGTAAAATAAGATATTTTGCTCAATTTATTGGATCTTTGAATTCAGCTTGCCAAGCAGTTAACTACGGCTGGCTCTATACAAAACAATTTGAACGCGAAAAATATCTTGCCCTACAAAAATTACACGGGGACTAGGATGAATCCATGGAAATAAAAACTAACGTTAAGGAGGATCTTCTATGGTGGCTAAGCAATTTGCAATGCAGTTCTTGATTTATAGTACCTACTAAGTATGCATATACTCTATCAACTGACGCTTCCCTCTCTGGATGGGCTGCTTCCCTAGGACAAGAAAAAACTCATGGGTTCTGGTCATTACCGGAATGCAAACAATATATAAATTTTTTAGAGCTTCTTGCGGTGTTTAACAGCTTAAGATCTCTTCTACTTAACGCATCTAATTGCCATCTACCTACTTGTTGAAGTGGACAATACCACTGCGTTGGCCTATATAAATAGAATGGGAAGCATTCAGTTCCCCCGTCTGAACAACTTGGCTAGAGAAATCTGGCAGTGGTGCGAACACAGAAAGTTATGGCTTTTTGCTTCTTACATATCATCAAAAGATAATTAAATTGCCGATACGGAATCTAGATCATCTGATAGCCAAGATGAATGGTCACTAAGCCCTGTGGCATATGCCAAGATATGTGCAACATTGGGTACACCCTGTATTGACCTCTTTGCAAGTTCTAATAATAATAAATGCAAAACGTTTGTAAGTTGGTACCCAGACTCTAAATCATCTTATGTTGACGCATTTACATTAGACTGGAACTCTCTAAATTTTTACGCATTCCCACCTTTTAATTTAATATCAAAAATTTTACAAAAAATAAATTTTGAAAATGCAGAAGGAATAATGGTTGTTCCTAATTGGCCTTCACAACCATGGTTTCCCGTATTCATGTCAATGGCAAAAAGTAAAGTTTGTCACCTAGAACCGTCGCCTAATTTGCTGCTTTCTAATTTCAGAATTCCTCATTCTCTGCACCAGCAACTTACCCTGGTTGCAGGGAAGTTGTCAAGCTAGGATTTGAAAACAAGGAAATCCCAAATCATACTATATCAACCATGATTTCTTCAATAGCACCTTCAACCCTTAAACAATATGATTCAGCCTTTAAACTTTGGTGAAACTACTGCAATCAGCAAAACGTTTCTAAATTCAGCCCAGCAGTGCCAAACGTTATGACGTTTTTACAAATTCAATATGACAATAAATCTTATATAGATCACTCAATACCATGCGTTCTGCTATTTCCCTTATTGCTGACACTGACCTTGGGTCCGATAAAGACATGTCAAGATTTTTCCGCGGACTTTATAAATTGCAACCTCCAAGAGAAAAATATAATTCCACGTGGGACCCTAAGGCAGTAATAGACTACCTGGGAACACGATCTCCAATTAAAACCCTTAGCCTAGCACAGCTCACATTTAAACTAATTGGTTTATTAGCACTGACCAAGGCTCACCGAGTCTAAACGTTTTCCGTTATAAAGATCTCTGACATACACATGTCCTCCGTAGGGGTTGATATAAAAATTTCATCCCCTATAAAAACGACGGCTAGAAACAGAAACCAACCTGTTCTACATTTACCTTTTTTCCCTGAAAACAAAGACCTGTGCGTCGGAAGCTGCTTACGAGAATATTTAAAACGTACTGAATCGTTACGTAACAATGAAAAAAAATTGTTTCTCGCTGTTACATATCCTCATAAGGCAGTTACAGCTCAGACCATAAGCCGTTGGATTAAAACAGTATTGTCTAACAGTGGCATTGATAATTCCATTTTTTCAGGTCATAGTACTAGACATGCGTCTACATCAGCTGCAAGCAGAAACAACTGAACATTGAAACAATTAGAAAGACGGCTGGTTGGACTTCATCTTCTCAGACCTTTGCCAGATTTTATAATCAACCACTCGTCAACAAAGCTGCGTTTGCTGAATCAGTTCTTTCTATTATATCATAATTCTCAATTGAAACAATAATATGTATTATGGTTATGTTATGTAGAGAAATAAAATGAACTTGTTTTGTTACACTAACAAAAGCGGTTTTTTCAGTTTGCTTGACTTCAAACATCTACTATGTAATATTGAGGACAAGTCGTTGAAATATAATTAATAGATTAAACTATGACTTACCTGACGTTTAATCTAAATTATATGAGACGACTTGTCCGAATATATTACACCCACCCGCCCCATCGGCAATATTTTTTTATTAATTGTAGACACCCAGTAATATATTAGCAAACCGAACTTTAAATTAATGATAGTATGGAACACGATGTGGTATGGTCAAGAAAAAACGCGCTTTGCTTTTACTTTAAAATTTTGACTGAAAGACAGTAGATGGAGACTACTACTATGTAATATATTCGGACAAGTCGTCTCATATAATTTAGATTAAACGTCAGGTAAGTCATAGTTTAATCTATTAATTTTAGTGACAATGATTAAATGAATGTAATAAACCTGAAGTCATAGCTGCGATCGTAAAAGTTTTTTTTACTGTATTAACAAATAAATGAGTAAAACATCGATGTAATGCTCATGTAAAAGTGGTCAAGCATTTAAAAAAGTTTTTAACTTCCAGCTCGTACAACAGAAGTTAGGAGGATTTTTTCAAATATGTATAAAGCGTTATTCACAAATTTTGCTATCACAGCTTTGACATAAGTTAATTAGATTCGTGCGTTTATTATCGTTCCAATATGTAGTATATCTTTAGTTATAATTAGTCTAGTCTTTCAAAATAACGGTATATTATGGTAATAAGTAGTAAGAAATGACTTCCATGTTGCAACACCCAAAAATAGCCCTTACTAAAGCAAACTGAATTTTTAAATTACTGACTATGCTTTCTACCTAAAAACATAACTAGGGATCGTCCATGAATGACCTCACGGGTAGGGTCAATGGGACTCTTCGAATATTAATGGAATCCCATGTTAAAGACATCCATAAACACAATGGTAAGAGCAGATGACAGCGTCATAGGGTCTAAAAATGAAAATATTCGGATGACGTCATTTATATGCGACCCCTTGCTAATTTTAGGCTTGCTCGTATTCAAATAGCGCAATGCCTATAATTTTTGAAAAATATCAGAAAACTGAAAAATTGGTAAGGGGGGACCATTGGGTAAGGTAAAATTCCTATTGAATTTCCCATATGATTTTTCAGTTTTTTGATTTCGACCAATTTCGAAAATTTCAAAAGTTTTTGGCGCCAGAACGCAATTTGCACCGATATGATTATATACGTTGTAATGACCCCACCACGTAGTACTTGTTCTGATAGCGTTTGCTTCATTTCAGATTTTACAGTTGGGAAATGTCTTATGTAAGAGTCACAAAGTCCAAGTAATAATCTTTTGAGTTAAGTTTATGTTAGGACTAAATGCGGCAGGAAATTTTCTGTATGTCCTTCCACTGAGCTGTGAAATAGTTTGCCTCATAATATTCAATATAATGAAGATGGTTAGGTTAATTTGTTGAAGTATTACTTCGAATATACAAAACCAAACTCTTATTCAATGTGGTTGTATGTTTATTTTAATTTAGTATATTATTTATCGTGTAAATCCTTTCTTGTAAAACAGCTGGAAGTTGAAGAAATATTTTACTCGCTAATAAAGCTAAACTCAACTCAGCAATCGCATATTAATCGCCCTTTTAGTATTTGTAATAATAATAGTCGGCATCATAACATTAAGCAGCATATTTCCGTGACCATGACAATGCATACATATATAAATATGGATTCACCAACCTTACTATAAATATTGTTATGCACAAAAATAAATATTCTAGGAGCAGTTAAAGTACCCCTAAAACTATATCGTAGGTTGCACGGACGTCGTATTATCGGTTTTAATTTCAGTAACGTGGAGCTAGAGAGAGAGAGACTGTAACTTTATTACACTGATACTATAATAGTATTTGCCTTTTAGGCACAGTAAAATACAAACATGTTTTCATTCATAGGATTTGGGTACATTCAATACATTAATGATATTAGTGCATATTATATAAATGGTGGTGGGCAATTATAGTGGATCCTCGAATAGCTGCCACTACGATGTCCTTCGTAATGGTGGGACTTAAAGCGAACCGTCTTCGGAAGTTTTCGAAGAATAATGTCATTGTTCCTCTGGCTCCGACTAGCAGTCCAATGACTGTTCCAGATTGTAAAGCTCCTTAAAATATTTAGCACAGGGTTCGTATATGGCCCGTTTTTCACGATCTACTTCTATCGCCTGGTCCGTACCTTGCTCAAAACGAACAGTCGGGTCGATTATGAATCCAACTTTTTTTTCCTTATCATAACAAAAAATGTCAAATCTCCGAGGGGAACCATTTTCGTCGTGGCATCCCATTTCTTCCTCGACTTTCCAAAATCTTTGACCAAACGAAGGGGCTTGACACGTAGGCCTTTTGCAATAATTTTCCTGATATCGTGATGCCTTGTGTTTCTCAATAGAGCACTTTTCTGACATTGTCCTAGAACATGACTTAGGGTTTCTCTCTCAGCTGCGCAATGACGACACTGAGGAATGCCTACATTTCTGCCTGGAATTGCTCGTACTGGGTAATTGTTGGCTGACATCTTCAAACACGCCACCCATTCTGATGAAGTCTGATATTTGTATTGCTAAATAACTGTAGGTAATAGGGTATTAAAACCACCGCATCCTAACGGCCCAAATCAGACGTCAGCGCAACGGTTGTGTATGATTATTATTTCACGTTGCTTTTTCGACGTTTATGCAACCATCAACCAACCTTGCGCTTCGATGATCTTGACGAATGTGTAACATCTTTAGCTGTAGGGAAGTGCACCTGTTTGCTTCGCTGGCATATGACGACAGTAAGACGTTAATCAAACGTAAAGGGAAAGTTACAGTCATGCACCGCCCATGATCAACTTTCGCAAAGCGACTCTACCACTCATAGAACAATAGATTAAGCTTAATCAACCCACGTGTAGGTGAAACCTAATCAGCTTCTTAATGTTCATTTCTTCGTAGATTGAATTTGCAACAGTTTTGCGATTTTTCACGATTATGAGTAAAGGTTTATAGAATCATACAGCAAACCTTTTTCTTATATGTAAGTATTTAACTATAAGCACATTGGCAGTCAATTAGTAATCCATTTCCCAGTACAGCGTTTCCGTTCAATTCAACAGTTACTTTTTAAAAATTTTAGAATTCATTTTTAATTTCTGTATAGCGCAAACTACATCCTGTCTGATGCAGTGACGAGCAGTCGTAACATAACTCTTCGAACTCTGTTCTATAACTGTTTAGCATTAACTGTGTGATTATAGTGTAATGTTGAATTTTTGGTATTCTAACTTAAGACTGCAATCGGCGGTGTTGAGGATGTACCCATTTTAGTTATCTAACTGTTAGTTTGTTACTAGTTAATCAGCCATACTAAGATAGTATACACTTAGACCATAAAGTGCATTTTAAGAAAATGCGCTTCTAAATTTATCACCACATTTAGTTAGAAGACATCATTCATTTTTTCGGCAAAATATTTTTTTTCTAATTTAAAAAATGGTCGAAATTTAAGATTTTGATTTTTTCCATTACCATAAATATGGAAATTTTTACTAATCACCTGTATAAATTATGAAATTATCAATAATTCTGAAACGTGTTCTAAGGAGCTGTAGTATGCGTGTATGTATGTATGTTAGAAGTATCGTACTTACAGGCCAAAGCCTAGATTTCGTAACAATTTACTTTTAATGCTTACTCTCCTGTGGTTTACCATACAGACTAGTCTGAGCGTACACATGGAGTTCACTGACTGTAAATTATTATTATTAGGGTTTTATTGAATCAATTATGGCCAGGTTAAAGTTTGCACATGCACAGTAAAGTCACAAGTACATGCCTGACTCACCGAAAACAGCATAAATAATTTAAATAGGTAACCAATTATCATGAAATTTAGCATTACAACTACTTACAGACTATTACATGTACTACACAGGCACTTTATTTTCGTAGGAAAAAATCAAAAAATCCGGCGACATACATCAAGCGCATCGGTAAACGAGGAGTATCAAATTAAGTACTATAATAACCTGTTGTTTACAAATATAAAATCGGTAACTTACAATCAACCTGAAATTTCAGAATAACATTAAATCCGTATAACTGGTTAACCGTATGATGCATGTAGGTGAAATGATTGATACAAAATAAATCATGTAAATAAATAAATAAATTAAGTAGGTTGAATTATAAATGTATATTCTAATTATAAGAAATTTCCAGAAAGTTGGAAAACGTTCTGGAAAGATCCATACCTGTAAATATGAATAGTAGTTAAGATAATTTAAGATATAACTGTAAATTGAACAATGTACTGCACGGTCACCTTACGGGATCGGAGCATATAAATACCGAGCCTAACCTAACCTTGACATTCAGTTGAATCGAAGATACGTTCAAGGACTCTTCGACTCTGTACAACTTACTCTTGGACAAAATTAAGGAATACTATTATTATGGAAAATACTCCACTTGGAAACTTGTCAAGTTATTTTCATACAAAGATTGGATCTGGAATTTGAAATTCATGTTTGGTTTGGTGTAATCGGATCTACTCTCAGGAAGCATACATACATATAGGTAACTATCGTCACTATATTGTAGTACTATTAACTGAGGTAAATCCAGCGGTTACATATTCGCGCCCAACGTAAAATTAATTTTTTTATTTTGAAAATAATAGTAAATATATTTTATATTTTTTTGAAATTTTGAATTTGAAAAAAAACTAGCGGCTTAAGTAGAGGATTTTTGTTTACAAGTGAAATATATTTGATTGGATTGGCTATAATTAGGACATATAATTATTACTCAGTTAATTAGTAGTGCAATTTTGAATTACAGGAAAGTTGACAGTTAATTTTAGTATGGTTTTGATAAGCTATGATTAGATTTATATAGTAGCAAGTAATAGAAATCTGGGAGGCAAAGTGAAAAACAAAAACATAGCTTTAATATAGTAGTTAGTCATAGGTTAGTGATAGTTAAAGTAGGTCAGGGTAAAAATACAATAGTGTATAAGTCATAAGAAAAGCTTTAAATAGGTTAGGGACATTTATTTATTGAAGAATACATATATATTATAGGGTCTAAAGAGTTGAGCATGTATATACATTAATAGCATACAAAAATGTTTTATTGAATAATTAAATACTAGATTTTTTATTAGCTTATTTAAGTATAGGACTCTAAAAAGGGTTGTTTTTAGAAATTGTCGAAATTTTTATTTAAAAATTGGACTCTCGTTTACATACATGTTAAAGCTACACAAAAGTAACAGGATACATAAGGGAGCAAGAAAGCTTCCACTAGAAGAAGCCATAAGGTTCTTGTGGGAAAACACACTAGGTAGTGACCTATGGGAAATGTAATAGGGAGGAATCATAGAGGATAGCGGCAAGCTTTAAAAGACTATATAGGCAAATATATTACCATGGATATAACAGTGGGTAATGGTATATGCGTATGGTGTGATAGCAATACTTATAGTGTATACATATGCAATAATACGTACATATAGAGTTACAGATAAGATGTATAGTACTGGAAGTATAGAAGACTTAGAAGTCGTAAAAGGACATTTCGAAGGATACCACATAGGCAAGGATATCTGTATACACAATGGGAAACAAACGCAAAACACCGAAGAAGTAGGAGAAAGCATTTGAACGTGCGACACAGATGAATATAGAATTGTAAAAGGCGTTAGAAGTATCAATGAGGGATCTAATGAATCTACAGTTGACAGTAGCGAATCTCGTCACAAATGGAAGCGTTAATAGGACGATGGCATCGTGGATTAAGTCACAACCTCCAAAAATTTTAGGAGAAAAGAATGAATATCCTTAAATTTTTATTAAAGAGATGGAGGCCTATTTCAACACATGTCAGATACCAGCACAGGAGTGGCTCGGAAATATTCCATTTGCATGAACTGATACAGCATTAAAGTGGTATAATGTCAGTAAGCAAGCATCAAGCACTTTTGACAAATTTAAGACGGATATTGTTGCCACGTTCAGCGGAGAACTAACAAATGATGATCGAATTATTAAGATTGCTAATAGGAAACAGATGAACGGCGAACTATTTTCAAAATTTGCATATGAGTTATATTATATGTTTGATGGAATAACACTAGTAAAGACTAAAGCAAAACGAGTTCAGCGAATTATTGAGAATAGTCATATTGCAATTAGGAATCATACGTTTTCATTAGCAAAGTCTAATCTGACAATGGCGAAGATCATAGAACGAGAAAGACAATTGAGGTCATCGTTAGCGTCAAGTCACGAGTATTTCCATAAGTCAAGTCAACATCAAATCAATCAAGTTGAAGAGACGAAAGAAGTCAAGAAGAAAGAAATTGAGGAGACTCAGGTAAATGCTGTTGAGAAGGAATTTAATTGCTATAGTTGCGGTCGTCCTAGGCATTTTAGAAGGGATTGTCCAGAAAAAACAACAGGTCAGGTTAAGGGTCAAATGGATCAAGAGGCAGTAATACCTGGCGAGGAAATTTTCACTCTAGAGGTCGTGGTGATGTATATCGTGGAAATTGGTATTAGTCAGCGCCATCATATGGTTATCATGCACAACCAGGATATGGATATGGTGGATATTAAATGCCGACACCACAAGAACAGTATGAGTATAGTAATTGGCCTCAACAACAACAACAACAACAGATGCAGATCCAAGGACCACAAAGAAATACCTGCAATTCGAGAAACCGGGGGCGAGGAGGCCGGATGTCCGCCTCAGCAGTTTACAACATCGGAAATCCATTTCTGGACCAAGCACCAATAGAGATAAATTTCGGTGCAACGGAAATCGAAGAAATGTGAAGAAAATGATTAATGAAATCATGATATACACAAAATTGTCGAAACGAAGAATTTTAGTACAGATGAAGGATGGATTATCATATTTGAATGTTAATTTAAACGGAAATAAAGTGTTAGGTTTAGTAAACACAGGTTGTGTATATTCTTGCATGGCATAATCTTTGTATAGAAAATTTAGTAATGATGTTAAATTAATTCCATACAAAGAAGTATTTAAAGTGGCTAACAGAAATAGTATTAGATCATTAGGATATGTCATGGGAAAATTTACATTGAATAAAAAGACAATTATGCAAAGGTACATGGTGTTCAAAGAGTTAAATACGGAATTAATTTTAGGATGTGATTTTCTGGGAAAAACAGAAGGACAGATTACGTTTAAGAATAATTTACATGTAGATAATGTAAGTGATATAAAGTTAAATAATTTAACTAAAATTAATTCAAGTCAGGAAGAAAAAATTAAAGTATTAGAAAAGTATCCAACAGTATTTACTGACAAGTTAGGACATACAGATGTGATCAAGTTCAAAATTGAGTTAATTGATAAGAATACAATTCCAAAGATGCAAAAAGCTTACAAGCCAACTCCATTCTAAGATGAAATCATCAAGGAACAAATTTAAGAATATTTTGCTCAAAGAATTATTGAAGAATCTGATTCAGAATGGTGTTCAAGTTGTTTTATAATTCCGAAGCAAACATCTAACGGAAAGAAAGAGTATCGCTTGGTAACGGACGTCCGTTATGTAAACTCTCAGACTAAATCTTTTGCGTGGCCTATGCCAACAATAAGATCAATCTTGAACAAGATTGGCGATGCAAAATATCTTTCTACTGTTGATCTATTGAAAGGGTATCATCAGGTTGAAGTTGATCCAGAAAGCAGAAAGTATACGGCTTTTAAAGCAGATGGAAAACTATATCAATATAGACGACTACCTTTTGGATTAAAATCAGCTCAAGCGGCATTTCAATATCTAATGACCAAGACATTAGGTGATTTAATTAGAAAGATTGCTTTTGTGTATTTAGATGATATACTTATATTCAGCAAAACGTTTA
This sequence comes from Dicyrtomina minuta, assembly GCA_949802685.1. Classification (NCBI taxonomy): domain Eukaryota; kingdom Metazoa; phylum Arthropoda; class Collembola; order Symphypleona; family Dicyrtomidae; genus Dicyrtomina; species Dicyrtomina minuta. The sequence continues at coordinate 50,261,929 of OX461809.1, forward strand.
AGGAACGTCTGAAACATATAAAGATGGTAGCAGAGGAACTGAAGAAAGCAAAGCTAACATGTCGAATGAATAAATGCAAATTTAGGAAGTCCAAAGTCAAGTATTTGGGATACATTTTGTCTAAGGACAAAATTAAAATGAATCCAGCAAAGATAAAAGCGATTAAGGAATATCCAATACCGAAGAATTTGAAGGAATTAAGAATGTATTTGGGTCTGCTTGGTTGGCTGAGAGAGTTTATTCCAGACTTTAGTAGAATAGCTGAACCATTGACTGAATTAACACGGAAAACAACAAAATACGTGTGGAATGACAAAGCTCGAAGATCATTTATTGAAATGAGGAATATTATAATGTCAGATAAAGTTTTATCATATCCAAATTTCAAAGAAAGATTATATCTAGCGACAGATGCTTGGGATGTAGGAGTTGCAGCAGTTCTTTACTAAATTTATGGAGGTTGGAAGCATATAATTTCGTATGCAAGAGCCACTTTGAACAAGAGACAACGAAATTGACATGCAATAATAAAAGAGTTGCTGCCGATTTTATTTGGAGTGACAAAGGTTCCGAAAATATCTAAATAGTACAAAATTTACTTTGCTTACGGATAATAAGCCTTTACCTTGGATGTATCGATTAAAAGAAGATAACAAGAAACTAGCAAGATGGAATATGTTATTACAAGAATTTGAATACGATATTCAGCATAAACTAGGGAAGGAAAATCTTGTTCCAGATGCAATTAGACATCCTAGCTCAGAGGTTATTGATGAAGAAGAATTGGATAACTTGGAAACGTATCTACTAAATATTAATTCTTTAACTTTAAAGGACATTATTATGGATATGGTAAGAAAGGAACAACAGGAAGATCCAGAGATTCAAGTTATTATTCAGAATTGTCAATCTAATAAACTTACTAGTGGATATAAGATCATCGACAGTATTTTTTATAAGGATATTTCAAAAGATCAAACATTGAGTGAGTGGCGTATGGTAATACCGGTATCTATGAGACATTTTAGTTTACATGAAATGCATGATGTTGCGTATCAAGGTCATCAATCTATTGAAAAACTTTATGATAGTGTTAAAGTGAGATTTTGGTGGAAATTTATGCATACGGATATAGAAGTTTATGTAAAATCATGTGAAGAATGTCAGAAATTTAAAGTGGAAAGATAAAAACCTCCTGGAATATATCAACCAAAGGTACCGTTTGGTAAATGGCATACTGTATACTTAGATTTAATAGGACCACTTCCAACATCCACTGGTGGATTTACACAAATTCTGGTAATGACTGATTGTTTTTCAAAATGGATAGAAATTTTTCCTTTAAGATCTGGTACAGGAATATAAATTGTAAAGAAGTTAGAACAGAATGTATTTACAAGATACGGAAGTTGTAAGTATATTGTTTCAGATAATAATACCCAATTTAGAGGAAATGAATTTACAGAGATGTGTGAGAGATGGAAAATTAAACAGCGATTTATATCATCTTACAATGCGAAGGCTAACCAAACTAAAAGATATAATCGAAGTTTAGAGACAAAGATTCGTATGTTTTTAGAAGATCGTCATTCCAGATAGGATCAGAATTTACATAAGTTTGCTTCATCATTTAGCAATAGTGAATGATACTACAGGATTTTCACCTGCAAAATTATTTTTAGGAAGTGAAATAAGGTTACCTATTGATAATGCATTAGAAACAAATTCTAAAGAGATCGAAAGCTTTGATATATATGTAGAACAACTTTTTAAAAATGTCAATGAATATTGTAAATTGGCAAAACGTAAAATACAGTCTGCTCAAGGCAAACAAGCCTTGTATTTTAATAAAGGAAGACGATATGATTCATTGAATCTGGGAGGCAAAGTGAAAAACAAAAACATAGCTTTAATATAGTAGTTAGTCATAGATTAGTGATAGTTAAAGTAGGTCAGGGTAAAAATACAATAGTGTATAAGTCATAAAAAAAGCTTTAAATATGTTAGGAACATTTATTTATTAGAGACTACATAAATATTATAGGGATCGGAGCATATAAATACCGAGCCTGACCTAACCTTGACATTCAGATGAATCGAAGATACGGTTAAGAACTCTCGGACTCTGTACAACTTAATCTTGGACAAAATAAAGGAATACTATTATTATGAAAAATACTCCACTTGGAAACTTGTCAAGTTATTTTCATACGAAGGTTAATTTTTAAATTTAGAATTCATCATTGGTTTGGTGTAATCGGATCTACTTTCAGGAAGCATATATACATATAGGTAATTATCGTCACTATATAGTAGTACTATTAACTGAGGTAAATCAAGCGGTTACAATGTTGTTTACAAATATAAAATCGGTAACTTACAATCAACCTGAAATTTTAGAATAACATTATATCCGTATAACTGGTTATTCTTATACCATTCTATAAATGTTTGACTAATATTTAGTTTGGATATTGATTAACACAAGAATTGTAGATTTTCTATATCTTTCAGTGTTACATTTAATAAGACTATACTTATTTTTTAGTCTGTTTGACCTTGAATTTGATCTTTTATGCGGTTTAAGCCAATTTTCATATCTACTTGAGTTTTTTACCAAAACTTAGTAACAGGTGTTTATATCTAGCTTCTATTTTGGTTAGCTTAAGTTCATCTACAATATTATCATGATTTTTACTACTGACATATTTATTAGTAATAGCTGACAAGCATCTTTTTTCAATCGAGATAATTCTATTTAATAATTTTTTTGGTAGAGCATGACTCCACACTACTGACGCATACTTCAACATGCTTCTAATGTATGATTTATAAACAACCACCAGTTGTTTTTTCCCAAATTCTAAATGTTTAACCTTTTTTAGCATGAATATTTTCTTTGAGGCCTTGAATGTTAATTAAACTAGCTTACTTGGGAAGTATAAACCTATTATTACAGACCCTTGGACTATGGCTTTAGATCCTGATGAGGAAACATGAGTGACTGTTTGTTTAACAAGGCCGTGGAGCCCAGAACAAGTCAACCACCATGATGCGTCAAGTCACAGCAAAAGAAACGCTGTATGTCTCCCTTCACTTTGGTTTCCTACATTATGAAAAGAACCATCATATGAGACGACCTTCGATAGTTGCTAAATAAAGTTGAGAAATGAGGGTATAGGGATTGAATCGGCTTTACAGACGCACCAGACATTAGGCTGATATATCTATATCATCCATACCAATTACAAATGACCGTGTCAATTATATACGTCTTTGTAGAAATGTTTGCTTCAATTGTTAATGCAAACAAAAGTTAATAAGATGAATACAGTAAATAGTTACTTGCTAGAATGTTTTTTTATATATTTAAAGAAGACGATTTGGCGAAAATGAGAGAAGACCAACTGTCATGACAAGCTGTTCTGAATGGCATCTCAGAAAATATCAAGAAGCTTAGCAAAATAATAAAAGCGCACTAGTCCAACGCAAATCATTTTGTCGGTGGTCTTATGAGCAATTAAGCAGCCACAGTCTCCAACGACCTCGAGACTTCTGAAAACAACTATACGAATTAAATGACAGAGCTTCAACAAGTTGTTAGCTTGAGTACTCCATCGCCTTTAACTACATCATCTACTAAGAAGAAAAAGGCGTCTTGCGGAAAGCCTGCAGGGAAGATGTTGCTTCCGTCTTCACCACCACCACCACCTTCATCGGATGATTTTTGAGCAATTAACGTTTCTCAGAGAAGAAGAAGATGCAGAGTTTTTTATAACTTGCAAGTGTCCAAATCAACACCATCACCAGCAGCAGCAGCAGTTAGAAAATATCAAATATTGTACAATCCAGAAGATATTTTGTCTTTGGCTCGCGCCATATACGATATTTCTGTTAACACGCCATATCAGCTGATCTACAAACTTAAGAGCGAGCTCTGTCACTAAGTGACGTTATTGCCCATTAGAGCTTACCCCACTTACAGAGTTCCGAAACTTACTGTCTGTAGCCTGTTTTTACTGACCATATCTATCTAACACTATTCCTTTTATTTATCTTCTATCAGCATATCTAAGAGAGAGGAAGAGATTATACTCGTAAAGACTAGTGGATTTAGAGAGATGTCGCATGCAAAATATATTGCTACATATGTTTTTCGCACATTGATAACTCGTATTTCGGCGTGCACCACTGAGCCCACTAGCCTCTCTAAGGAGCTGAAGCACTTCACGAAACTCACTAGAAAGCTTTCCGTTACTCCAAAATAGTCTATCTGCGCCATTAAAAAACCATATACATTAGCGTAGGCTTGCATTGAATTGTTGGTTGTGCAAATTATTTCGTTGCATTTCTTTTGCATATCGTTTTAGTTAATAGAAATTTCACTTATATAAATCACAAGTATCAAAACAACTCCTGTTCATGTTTCGCTAAAAACAAAATCAACTATCCACAAAACAACTAAAATAGCATGTCACGTAAAGCGTGCACATCGGGCAGTTTCCATTTTTGAAATCAGGTAGTATGAATACTTAAACAGCAGCATTAAACAAGCATCGTAATGCTTGTCTCTCTATATTTATGACTGCATCCTTTAAAAAAAAGGTAACTAGATCATTTTGAATTCTTCCAAGCATGTAAATTAAACATTTCCCATTTCCCGAAAACAAGCATGTCTTGTAATAATGCGAGGGTTCGCAATAGAACGAAGGTCTTAGAAGTCTTTGTTTGAATAGTAAAAAAAACTTTATTTAACGTTCGATACATAGCAAAGGCTCTTACAGACAGTTTATTGGGAAATGTGTGTTGTGTTGATATCTCATCCATCTGTTCTAAGTAGCCGAGCATTCTTACCCATCTCTGGACACCCCACTACACTACTCGTAGTGACACAACCTCAGGATCTACAGCTTGGGTTTAAGCATCGGCTAACCTTCGCTTCCCCTTTGGATTTCGTTTCATATGTTTTAGAGTTGGTACTGATGTTCTACAGAGTTGGTTCATCCCACCGTCTACTCGATTTAACAAGATAGTCAGATAACAACCACACAAGACACTTACAAGCTTTTCTTAATTTTAACAATTCAAATTAAAATTAATAATTGTATGCAACTATTTTAATAACTTATCAATTCAAATTAAAATTAATAATTGTATGCAACTATTCTAATAACTTATCAATTCAAACTATGAGGCAGAGTGAGCGATTGGAACAGATTATTGGAGTTATGAGGTTGCGTTGAAAGTACTTGTCTGCAGGCTTACTGACCTCAGGGTGGTATGGTTTCAGACAAAGTATCCCCTCACGTCGTCTGACTGCCTCCCGCGCTCCTCGCCCAGTCCTCCTCTGCAAGCTTCTCTACCCCGCACGGCCCCAACGTAGGCGGGCACGAGGGCCATTCATTGAGTACGTCTAAGAAGAGGGTCACAAAAATAATGTGCTCCATCTCAGATTCGACCTCGACTACTTTGCGTTACGTGTAGATCGTGTAACCACTTTGCTACAGAGGCCGCCTTGTTTGAATAGTAGTTGGGTCCATTTAATACAATATCCAATATAAGTACGCGGGCCTAAAATACTACGCTGGTCTAAGAAGTCTGAATTTGAATTGCGAAAGAGTTGCTTCAGTAAAAGATATACGGCAACTAGGGAAATCTGAATTTTCCTAAAACAAATAGTGTTGACATCAGTGTTGTGATTAGATGCCGCTAAAAGGGGTTGGTCAGCAGTAGAAGTTGACGGTTGTGGCTCTTGTTGACTATATATACTATCGTATATGGCGCGAGCCAAAGACAAAATATCTTCTGGATTGTACACTATTTGATATTTTCTAACTGCTGCTGCCGCTGGTAATGGTGTTGATTTGGACACTTGCAAGTTTTAAAAAACTCTGCATCTTCTTCTTCTCTGTGAAACGTTAATTGCTCAAAAATCATCCGATGAAGGTGGTGGTGGTGGTGAAGACGGAAGCAACATCTTCCCTGCAGGCTTTCCGCAAGACGCCTTTTTCTTCTTAGTAGATGATGTAGTTGTAGACGATGGAGTACGCAAGCTAACAACTGGTTGAAGCTCTGTCATATAATTCGTATAGTTGTTTTCAGAAGTCTCGAGGTCGTTGGAGACTGTGGCTGCTTAATTGCTCATAAGACCACCGACAAAATGATTTGCGTTGGACTAGTGCGCTTTTATTATTTTGCTAAGCTTCTTGATATTTTCTGAGATGCCATTCAGAACAGCTTGTCATGACAGTCGGTCTTCTCTTATTTCCGCCAAATCGGCTTCTGTAAATATATAAGAAAACATTCTAGCAAGTAACTATTTACTGTATTCATCTTATCAACTTTTGTTTGCATTAACAATTAAAGCAAACATTTCTACAAAGACGTATATAAATGACACTGTCATTTGTAATTGGTTAATTGACTAATAATATTAATTAATTACCTAACAATACTAATTTATTGACTAATAGTGTTACCTAATTACTTTAATATCATTACATAATTCCTTTATTTTTGAATTTTATTTCCTAATTATTTTGAATGAATGCTTTTGATTGACTATTTAATTATATAATGAAAACGTGTCATTACTAATAATTGAAATATTTAGTATTCTATTAAATAATTAAAATTACTTTTTTTCATGAACATAAGAAATTTTCAATTAAAATTATTTTGAATAAATGGTTTCGATTAACCTATTTAAACCAGCACACCGTATCCGTACCTTTTAATCAAATAACGTCTGGTAATCACTAAGTAATTAGTACTTTATTATTTAATTAACATCACTTTTATTGATAAACATAATTATTAATTATTTTGATTAACTAATTATTTACTTTAGCACTACGTATCATTAATAATTAATCAAACGACTTCTGTTAATCACTAGGCAATTAGTATGATAACTATTAATTATAACAACTCCAATCATTGAATATAAGAAAGATTTTAATTACCCAACGATTTGACTTGCAAGTCCAAGCTGTAGTTTGACATTAAAAATCGGTGTGACGTCACTTAAACTGGTAAATGTGTACTTGCTACACTCCCTAAATCTAGGGCAAAAGACTTTCAATTGATTTATTTTATAGGTAATTTTTGGGTTATATCTTTTATTTTTTCTATATATGTTTTTTAAAGTCCTTGTGCTTGCTCTGACAATATTTTAGCATACAACTATAATGGAACAAGTGTTTACTGGAACACGGAATTCTAACAAAATAAAGTGAATGGTAAATTATACTTTTGTTTGGTCACGTTTTAATTCGTCGGTAATTTAAAATAATGATTTATTTTTACTTAGTTCAAATATAGTAGTTTTTGTAGTGTTAATAATAAAACTTTTACGTGGAATACGTTTAAGGTCTTTAGCACTTAATGAACAAATATCCATAGTTGTCATTTTCTTAGAAACAGTTTAAAAAAAATACACGTCAGATTTTAAAAGTTACTACCTGTTTTTTGTAAATGTATAAAAATTTGAAACTTTGAAGCACAGACAAATAGATAGGTGTCCTATAATAAAATTGCAAAAACACAAGGTAGATTTTATGAAATTTTAAAAGTCACTTGGGGTAATTTTTATATCTATAAAACTTCTATGCATTGTAGCAAAAAACAATAGAGAAAGTAGTCTTTTTAAAAATAGCAAACATACACAAGGTAGATTTTATAAAATTTTGAAATTAACTTCCGGGTATTTTCATATTTAAAAGACTTGTAAGAATTGAAGCACGACAAATGTAGTGAGTGATGAAAGAGTGAAACTAAAAGATGACCATAATTATGAGAAATTTAAATACGAATGAGCTCGTCTGTCTGGTCGAGAGATCAACGAAGCTCAGATTGACTGTGACGCTGCCTTTGTATAAAATTATTTTATGTGTAGTAACTAATGTGGTGCAAGTTGATAGCGTAAAATAAATGAATATCCAATAGAAATCCTCTAAATTTATTTAATACATTATACAAGCTCATTAGGCAAAAAACGGTACCCTAATACAACGCATTTAGTTGATAGGGTGAAGCAGTACCCTCTAGCTGGCTTTCCTTGGTCATTTGTAGGAAAGCATTGGGGTGACATAAATTATTTTTTACAAAAAATAAGCATTTTCATTTGTGAGCTTTACGCGTTGAGTGCATCTGTGTGACTTTGGTTTTACAATAGTAACCATAAATACGATTTTCATCCCTTTTTATGCTAACAATTGCTGTTCAAGTAGGGTCACCTTAGTCATTTGCTATAAAAATTGACAAGTTTGTAATATTTGTGAGCATCGGTCACTGCGATTCTCATATTCCCTTTCTTTTACCTTTTCCTTTCATTGTACACACGCACACCCTCGCTATTGTTACCATGCATTGTTAACAATGCTTTTTAACAATAGCAGTCATGTACATACTATAGTGTGAAGTCTAGCTGTACACTACACACAATACTACTGTTATGCTATGTACATGTATGTACATATCATAATTTATGAAGGTCCAATCTTTTTCATTGAAAAGCTCACCCTACACATGACCTTTTTTTTATACGTGTACATACTATAATTTATGCAGACCCAAACTTTTTCATTTACACGCTCACCCTTCACTCGCCCCGCTTTTTATATACATACTGCTAAAGGTTACTTTTGTTGTGGAACCTCGTTGACGCTATTGTTATTGTGCAGCATCATCAACCACAGCAAGTCATCGCATCTCCAATATCATTGCATCGTCAAATCAATCCAATAATATTTTTAAAGAATAATGATTCTCATATTTGATATATTTTCTATGCAATTCGATCGACAGACTCATAGCAATGTAATAGATGAACTTTTAAGCTTTATATAATAGCAGTGTAATAGATATACTCTTAAGCTGTATACCCTAGCAATGTAATAGATACACTCTCAAGCTTTATACTATAGCAAAACATTCGCAAGCTTTTTGTACTATACCGATTCGAATTTTTGTCCCTGACATAGGTATATATTATGCTCAGATTTGAATTCTTACTCTGGACATAGGTAATCTTATTTTCATGCAAAATAGGCAACACATTTGTTAGCTTTTTTTACTACCCAGATTTGCATTTTTACCCCTCCATATTTAAAATAGATATGTACCTTACATGATGTCAGATATTCTTCTAAATCTTCCCTAGATTATAATGTTTGGAGCAAAAAACACAAAAATGTTCTAAAAACTTAAGCGGATTTAATTGAGAACAGCCGTCAATATTTCTAACAACACATTTATGATCCGCATTATTTTAATTCTTAGAACCAAATTATATAAAAAATGCTTACAGGTTCAGACGGTGCAGTAGTTGCATTAGCATGCTGACTATTTTTTACGTATTGTTCGGCAGACCTGAAAACACATAAAAATAATTGATTATTAAACACATTGTAATTTTTTCCGGAGTGTTTTCTTATTTGTTTACACGGAAAATCATTGCTATAAGATGGAATTATTAAAATAAGGAAGTCAAACGCCCAACAGTTTTCAAATAACGACACTGACGACTACGACCAATCTAATGACGAAAACACTTCTTATTAAACGAAACTTTCTAGCAAACTATTTATTTTAATATATCAGTGTACCAAAGTCTTATTCATATAATTTTGATTTAAAACAAACTGAAGCAGTAATTTTGTTGACAAAGCTAGCAAAAGGACCTTTGCCCATCGGTTTTTTTGTTGCTTTTTTTCTGGATGCGATTTATTATCTTATCTATATAAGTTATTAATTATCTAACTACAAAGATTTTAAATTTATGTGGTTTAAATACTTAACTGTACTATCATTCGGTCACATCCAACGACTATAAAGTCCTTAGGGTGGCGAGTGCACAGTAACTGACAACAAGAAACATATCTGAGCTCTAACGGGTTAGACAATTAGACGGCTTATTAACTAAAGCATAAGTACACAAGAACTGAAACGAACTCTCTTAATATAAAGAAGTACAATTCTAGTATTCCAGTAGGGTGTTGTGTTTCAATTGGAAGTTAAGAGTTAAAAATTCACTGTCATTCGCGGGAATGACGAAATGACCAACTACCGTAAAATGGCAGTCAATGTTATAACCACATGGGCTCCCTCATTAAAATAATAATTAATCCAGTTTTATTGTAGTATTACAAATGTACAACACTTACTTTAGCTCTTCTAGAGTTACGCCTTGAGTAGATCTTCGTGTTTCTCGAACTCGTTTTGCATGTGCCTTCCTCTGTGTTTCGGATTCTTCATCTCTAGCAGGTGGGACGAAAGACCTGTTCATTTGAAAAACATGTTATAAAAATTACATGTTATGAGCAAAGACGTTAATAGCAGCCCAAAAACAATTGACTAGAAAGAAAACGTTTCTTTAGCTTAAGAAAACTAAACACATTCTCGTATTATTAAACACACGCTAGATCTTAAACAATACAAAGATACCCACACGGTAGAATTGTTAATTTATGAGGACACAATTTTTTGCGCTATTTGTCACTAGATAAGTACTAAAAATGTTACTTTTTATGAGGCTCAAGTTTTTGTATTGGCAATTAATTACTAGGGCTGGCAATATTGACAGCTTTTTAAATAACGACATTATACAAATTAAGTTTAAACTAATCTTAATCACAAATATGTTGTTTTAAATGAGTATTTATAAATAATTACAACTAATTCATTTTAGAAAAATTTGCAGTTAATGCTTTGAGTTAGACGTTTTAAAAACGGTAAAGAATCTTCAAAAAATTTTAGGCTTTAACTAGGGCATCCGGTATCGCACCATTTTGAAGCATCGCAAGTATCGGTATTTTATTATCTTTTACATTTTTTCATTTATGCTATATTTGCGATACACGATTTGGTATCGCATCAGCTACAAAATGCAATACTTGCGATATTAGCATCGCAAAGTTATCGCAAGTGGTTGCCTTAGCTTTCACGCATATTAACAGAAAACTTTAATGAATATAATGAATAATTAAAAACTTTGTTGACATAATTTTAGCCCTACCCTAGAGTTAAAGCGATTTTATAGAAGTGGCGATATATGTAAGAACCTGAGTACCTATGTTCGCAAGGTAAACTTTGTTGTAAAATTTCATGTGTAAAATCATAGAAACACAGAGAATAAAGAAATTAAAATTTTAGACCCACTTTCCCGCCTTGTAACCTTCTTAAGCATTTTTAAATGGCTATATATAACGTGGGGTGTCATGTATTTTTAAAGTGATCCACCCTTAACTTCGATAGCGTCATTTGTGTTTCGCTCCTAAATGACGTTGCAGTAACGTACGTGTACCTGCGTAGAAATAAAGATCACAAAATTTATGAGAGTTGCTCCATACAGCTGCTAATTGCGAAGAAATGATGCGTACTATCTCATTACCAAGCAATACAGAGCATCTCCTGAGCATATACAAGGATTTAAAAGCTGTTTGACTTGAATTGGTTGAAAATTGCGAGCTGTAGCCTACGACTTACGAACAGACAGAAACACGTACAGAAAGACAGACAAATCGCCAGCTTGTTGAATGAAATCAAGTGTAAAATCTTTTTTGATGCGTTTGACCGCAACGTAGGCGGTGATGTTAGTGTAACTAAGGTGTGGCAGCCTAAACCTTCAAAATGAAAATGTTTTTGATCTGTTTGTTAAAATGTTTGTGGTTCTGGATGTTCTGCTGTTTGAATATAGTATTATTTACCAATGACTTTTAATTCACACTAACACATTACAGGTAACTTAAACTTAAACTACTACAGATTCGTGACAGAAATCGGAAATGTCTAATTTTTAATTAATTAGGAAATGAATATAAAATTGATCAAAGCTTAAAGTATCGATATGTTGACTCTTAGACGTATAATGGAAGGCTGAGAGCAGGGCCGGTAATAACGACAGGTTTTAAAATAACGACAATAACGATAACGAAAAGGGCAATAACGGCAAATAACGACATGACATTTTTCAATAAAGCCATAAAATAACTTTCTTTACGAAAAGGACAAGTAATTGTGACCAGATTAATTTATTGTTCAGAACTTAATACGTTGGTGCTTCAAAATACAAATAATAACAGTGAAAAAACTGCAAGAATGTAAGGCTTTAAAGTATGCTCGTTTCGTCCTCTAGAGCATTTCTTAGTTAAGTGCAAAATATTGCTGCCGCAAAGAACACTAGGCTTTTTGACCGTTATTCCGACAGTAAAAATATAACCAAACACTGTTTCCTGCTTGTTATTTTTGCCTTTACTCATCAAAATCTGCTTTAAGGCTTTTTGATGCGTTTTTGTGGCCTAATCTTAGTAAAAGCTCGTAGTGTAATTAAAATTAAAACAAACTTCACAATAAACTCCATAGTCGATAAAACTACTGTAGCCATGCTATTCACAAGTCAGCAGAGTGTCCGAAACGTTCGAACTCAAACTCAAACTGCCCGCTGGTATAATTAATTTTGACACAAATAGAGTAATTGCGTTGCCTGGAACAGTTACAGGCGAAAATTTATAGTTTCGTAGAGGTATCTCAATTTTTTGCAAGTCAACAGTAAGTCAAGTAACACAAAAACTGCCCGCAAGTTTTTAATTTGTTTGCTTTTTATTTGTTGTCGTTATTGCTAACAATAACGACATTTGATGACAAAATAACGACAATAACGAGATGTCAAAATTGTTCGTTATTCTTGTTATCGATATAACGACATACCGGCGCTACCTGTAAGTGATAATGAAGAGACAAAAATGTTATCACTCTCTTACTGAGCCGAAACTTATTATTGGCTTGTTTTTTTTGTTCAATGACTCACAAATATGCAAAGCATGGGTTTGAGACCTGGAACAAAAAGGCGTAGAGTACTCTGGGTTTGATTCCTCTAATATAAAAAAAACTTTACTGAATGACAGTACAACCGTTGCGAATGGACAGGGACAGACGGACAAACCCATTTTATTAGATGCAGCTAAACTTCAGCATCTTAGAAAGCTTAGCATCTTATAAAGCTCAACATCTAATAAAGCTTAGTATCTAATATAGCTCAGCATCTAATAATGCTCAGCATCATATAAAGCTCAGCATCTAATAAAGCAAAGCATCATATAAAGCTAAGCATCTAATAAAGCTCAGCATCTTATAAAGCTCAGCATCTTATAAAGCTCAGCATCTTATAAAGCTTAGCATCTTATAAAGTTTAGCATCTTATAAAGCTTAGCATCTAATAAAGCATTTCATTAGATGCAAATTTGGTTCAGTTCTCAAAAGTTCACAAGCACAAGCTTTTTGAGTAGACCGCAATGCCAGCGTTTGAAAGTTACATGAGACATTTGCATTGGCTGGATTTGCAACAAGCCATACAAAGTTAAATGCCTACGGTATTAAGGTTTCTCTTGTTACTAGTTGAAATAGCAAAATTTCAGGATGAAGTAAAAATTAATTTTAAATTTATCATTGTTAGACCGCGACACATAACCGTAGATGTTTTGAAGCTGGCTAGGAACTGTTTATGTGTAATATTTTGTGTTGATTTACTTGTAAAGTTTTAATCATACTACATACAGGCAAGTATTATTTAAATTTATCTGCATAAAATTACATTGCTATGTATAATATGTATATGTTTCGTATAGAGTTTTTTAATTTTCAAAACACTTCAATTAACACCTGTTTTAAAAAAACGAACCTACATGATACAAGCTTCACTTAATTAAATTAAAGAATTAGACAACAGAGAAACAACTAAATTAGTTCCACTTGTCAGGCGTTAGAATTTAAAGTAATACGATAAAAAGCTCTATAGCTTTATTCATACCTGTTTAGTTTCCTACATACTAAGTAATGTTTGACCAAATTAAGCCTAAAAGTGCTAAAAAGATTATTATAATTGATAAGTTTTGAGTTTATAACGCTGACTATTAACCAACCTAATAATACGATGTACAGGCGATTACCTACGACACAAAGTTTTATATTTAACATAATCTAGAATTAGAATGGGACTCCGTAAAATACATACGTCACGTTTATACCTCATGAAGTTGTTTTTAATGAATTTCATAAATTTTAATTTCACCTTCCTAATGGCAAACTGCACTTTGTCGTTTGTAAAATTAAAAGAGCGGAATGTAATAAAATCAAAAATAAATAGATAAAGATGTTGCTATAGTTCGGAAAAACCACAACGCTATCTGTAAGTTCTTTAACAATGTCTTTGAAAAATTAATTACTGAACTGTTAGATGTAAACTCAGTACTGGATTTAATAAATTTGAATTTTAAATTATAGTTAGTAATCCCTAAACGTTATGATTTTAAAGTAACTATTATTTATAACACTGTAGAGATAAACTAAATCATAACTGACAAAAGCCGTTACTCTGCATCAACAAACTTTCAGGATTGCAAAGTGTCTCCAAATTCTAAACGCGTAACGATTTAGTCCTTATTAGTACAATTCCTCCAGCATATATATTTTCAAATACCATTGACCTAGTTTGTACATTTTAACTTGGTCTGACCTGTGACCTATATATTTGTCTAGGAGATTTCTTGAGAGGATTAGAATATAAAAGGCAAGTTGGCGTTTCACACATTAACAATTAATTAAAGTCTACACATTACTGCGTAAAATAAACCAGAATTGCAAGGTTAGTATCCTTTTGAATTATGAGCAAAAAACATTTAGAAACCTTTCAGCGACAAATGAAACTTCAATAGTTAAGCGACTTTTAGTAAGTGATTAGAAACAAATGTTTAAAAGCTTAAAATATTTAAAACAACAAGTAAAAGCAGTGTTTAATTACGTATAAATATATTTGTTTCAATGTTCTAGCAGGGTTTTTATATAAAAATAAACAATGATACAGTGGCAGCCTTAAAAGTATTTTAATTTAATATTAGCAAAGGTGCATACAACTTTAGATTAGGTAGAAATACGATTGCACGATTCTAAATATGACACTTCTAACAAAAATTAAAAAATGGCACGCACTTAAATAGAAACTGTTTGAATTTGGAGACTGGGCCAATCTTCGTACCTCCTGGAGTCGTTGGGGTAAATGGAAAAATACCTCCACTGTCACCACTGTTTTTGAAAAGCAATTACACAAATGTTATTTTATGGCATTTTCATGTTGCAATAAATATTGAGTAATGCACGAGCATTTATTGATTTTAAGTTTGTTTACCGGTACACAATTGAATTATTTAAATTATTGGTTACATTATATACCCCAAAATCAGGGCTTAGCCAATACTATGGTAAGTACCAGTATAAAATAACAAGTTGATACCAGAGATGGCAAAGACTATATTGGCGGCACATTACCACATACTTGCACATACTAACTGGACCAAGACATTTTTTGATACCATTTTAATTTACCGCAAAAATTCTATTGTAAAGAAATATGGAAAATAAAATAACAATATTATATATTAAACATGTAACAAAGTAACAAAAACAAATGAATATGCTCTGATGGATACAGACAGAACAGTGAGATAATTTATGTCGTAGGCGAGGATACAAAATGGCAAAAAAACAACTCACGGTTTCATTATTCAAAATCAAAGAATTACTTACTAAATATTTACAGAATTTGGGAAGAAGAGTTTTTAGTTACATAATTGTATTATGAATTCTAACCGCAACGTTTCGAACAGTTTTCTACTTTAGGAGCTTTAAAAAAGGTAATGAGGAACAATGTTTACAGCGGGTTTTGTAAAAATAATGTATAGATTAATAAAAGTCTTATTTAAACATAAGAACAAGATTGAAGAAGACTGACCGTTACAATAAATAAATTTAATATGATTGCAACCTATTACTTAAAATGGCGAGTCTTACCATTTGCTGTTTTTCTACAGTATCAAACTAACTGTTGTAAAACCTTAGCTTTATTTATACTTTAATATCCCTTTCGTAATTGCAACTACTACTTACTATTTTGACATTGTGTTTGCCTATTTCTACACAATAAATTGAATATTTACCTTTAATACTTTTTAAACCTCTAAACAAACTAGCAAAACATGTAACTCCTAAATCAAAAGTAATCATAGCTTTTAAAATTCTAGCTCGCATAAATTATTAGTTAATGCTTTACCTTTATTAATGTCACTACTTCATATTAACAACAAAATATTTTAATTTTTAATAATTAAAATATTAATAACAATTTAATTTTGCTTTTAAAAAATATACAATAAAATTTGCTCATCCAAATAGGTTTGAACCTTATTACCTAATACAACAGGCAACCTATACTGATAGCACATAACCGTTTTGTGAAAATATCATCTAAACTCCTTATCTGAGCCCTAGAACTCGCAGCTCTTAGTCATAGTTAAAATTGGCTCCAGTCTCTGCTTTGACCTACATTAACGATGTTTACTATAAATTTGAATTGTTCTTTAAAATTTGTGCAAAAACAACGCATAAATCTCATAAAAACCATTACGTTTTTAAATGCCAACACCAAATTATTGCTAAAAAATACATTAACTCTGAAAATATAATTTTTTTCCGCCCAGAATCAGCAAAGGCAGACCTAATGTAATTTTACAGACAGCTGACAAAGTAGTGGCAACGTTGGATTGAGGATAGGAGCTACACATGTCCGAGTGCATTCGCATTTTTTTAACTTTCGATTATTACTGTAAAATAACATTTGGCTCTACAAACAACCCCTTTAGCTTGAAAATTATAAATGGAAACTCAAATATAAACAATCTACATTTTGTTTAAATTGCGCGAAGAAAGTTTCTAATACGTTAGATTGGGGGGTGTTTTAGTCCGGTCACCAAC
The DNA here is from genome assembly GCA_949802685.1 of Dicyrtomina minuta. Lineage (NCBI taxonomy): Eukaryota > Metazoa > Arthropoda > Collembola > Symphypleona > Dicyrtomidae > Dicyrtomina > Dicyrtomina minuta. The sequence continues at coordinate 50,278,732 of OX461809.1, forward strand.
GCCACATCAACTTAATTCAGAACCAAATCTCGTCACTTTCCTAAGTCTATAAAAGAAGTGTGTTTACACTCTTTAAGTATTAAAGGCCATTACCATTGCATTTTTAACAATTAAAAGTGGTTTGTTAGCCTTTGGAAAGCGTTATTAGAGCCCTTATGTTTTGATTGCCTTAATGCAATATATATTGATTAAAAAATTTTTCCCAGCAAACATTACCCAGAAGCATTTGATTCTATCTGACACTCATTAAAAGTTGCGAGTAAAAACCAATTTGACTCCTTTAATCCCAATATATTACATGCTAAGGTATGCATACTTTTTTTTAGTCGTAAGGCTTGAATCAATTCTGTTTCGTTGTGAAAGAAGCTAATTGGTGATTAGCTTCTAATCTGACCACCGTTGTATGATTATAAAATAAAGTGAGTAGTTTTCAGTGTTGTGTATATCGGCGACCGGTTTCAAATTTAATTTCGATTTTCGTCAGGCTGTAATGTACAAATAGTGCAATTTTAGTAGCACATTTTGAAATATATAAATAAAAATACAACAGAGTGTTATAATTTTGGTTAATATTAGGTATTTAGACACCTGTTGATTACTTATTAACAAATTGCATTTAAGTTATAGTTAAAGAAACACTAAAAATAATAAATAAAGCATATAATAGAACCATGGATAAAGTAAAATGTAAGTTGAACTGTAGTACATCGTAATAAAGTTGCATAATATAACTTGAAAAATGATGTGATGTGTAGGTATACAATAATGATTTTAGTAGTAATAATTGTTAATCCAGAAAAATACAATCACTCATAATGATAAATAAAGTGTGTACATAGCTGGGGTGTGGTTTCCAATGGAATCCAATACCAGAATGTTAAATCCCATAAAATAATGTATACGATTAACTGTGAGGAAATAAATGATTACAATTATTACAGATGGTAGTATAAAGTTAATTAGTTACCCGTTAGGTCCATGAAATAACAGTGCTCATGGGATAAATATTTGTTTGTGGTGTTAAACGACTTTTCAATTATCCAGTAAACTACACAATAAAGTTAATTAATAATTAGTAGCTGTAGGTTTTTAACTTTTCAAGTTCACTTGTCGGAGCTGTTATTGGGACTGAAAGTTCGCGCTTATGGAATCACTGTATTTAGTTTACAAGTTATTTTCTTAAGTTACGTAGGAATTATGTTTGTATGTTACAGTAAGTTATTAAAGTATTGATACATAAGGTATATTATAGTATAGAAAAAACATATACAGTTTGGTACTAGGTATTTATTACCCATGGAAAATATAATTCTTAAAATACCAGTTATAGTTATATAATAAAGTTGTAATACGGTAGATACTGAGAATATACGTGAGTATATCTGTCATTTATAATAAAAATAAAAAATAAAAAATAATAATAATAACAATCACAAAACGATGTAGATGGAAATGATAGAACAGTAGCAAATGGGGGGAAAAATTGATACACGACCAAGTAAGACACTATAAAGGAATAACAAATATTATAATATTCCTATTTCAGTAATTCTATTATGTTTTTACCTCTCTTAAAAACGATCTGTAAGTTAATATTTTCCATGGCTTTATTCAACACATGGTTATTAGTTGTGTGGAGTTCTTTGATAAGATACTTACTAATAGAGTTATTTACTGGGGTTGGTGATTGTATAAAAGGAAAAACAATATGTGTTCGGTCTGTAGAAATGTCACTCAACTGTGTCACTAAATTATGTTTATGGTATAAATAACTGTTGAAATTGCGTATATGGTCAATTACTAAATCTTTTTTCGGGATTAGCAGATGTGGGCGATTTAGTTGTAAAAGTTTCGAAAATGTAGTATCTAACAATTTTATTGGGTAACCTCTTAATAAGAATTTATTGAATAGCTTGCGTAGGTTAAATATTTGATCAGTCTTAAGTGAACATAATTTTAAGATTCTTAATCCTTGCGAGTAGGGTAGAGAATTAATAAGATGTCTAGGGTGGTTAGAGTTATAGTGAAGATATAGTTGTTTTGCCATCGGTTTAAGATAGAGGGTAGTCGTAATATTGTTTGATTTGTCTAACTTAATAGTAACATCCAGAAAGTTAATTTCCTCTCGGCTATAACTGTGTGTAAAAGATAAAAAATTATGTTTAAATATACGATTAAGCCAAGTATCAATATCTGGTATGTCAGTTATATTTATAAAAGCAAAAATATCATCTATGAACCTGCGACAAAATATGAATTCTGGTTGATTAAGTATATCCAAAAGTTCTATGTATACTAAGATATTAGCTATAGCTACGCTTGCTGAACTACCCATGGCTATCCCTTTAATTTGTTTATAATATGTGTTATTATATGTCACGTAATGAAAGTCCAATATCCATGTAAGTAGTTTATTTAGCATGTATTTGCTTAAACTTGGGATTGGACTTATATTTTCGGTAAAAAATTCCATAACATTTGATTTACAAATATTTGGGGGCAGGCTTGGGTACAGACTGTCTATGTCAGTAGCTAACATAACGTATTTGCGACCTTTTTGCAATTTAATGTTACTTAAAAGAAACAGGAAATGTGAAGTATCAAAAATAATGTTTGGGATGTTTTTCATGGCTGGTTGTAAGATAAAATCAACTAATTTGCTTAATTCACTCGTTTGGGAATTAACAGCTGAGCTTATTGCACGACTAGGAGGAAAAACTTTATTTTGTAACTCTATTGCTGTTAGTTTATGTATTTTAGGTAAAATATAGATTTTAGCTGGTTTGTGATTAACTGGTAACAATTTGACTAAAGGCAGGCTCTTATCTATAAGATTAGTGTAAAACGTAATATCTTTTTGAACTAAATCTGTTATGTCATTATTTTCATCAATACTGACCTTTTGATAATTATTTGTATTGTTCAGTTGTTTACGAAGTTCAATATCATAGTCTAGCATGTTACTAATAATAATTCCTGCATTTTTGTCCGCCATGGAAATATTTAGATTGTTTTGCGTTAAAACGGCTTTACATTTTTCCATAATACATTTACTAGGAAAATCTTGACTGTGACAACCTCTAAAAACTTTTGTATAAATGAAATTAATAATTTTATTTTCATTTTTAAACAATGTGTCTTTAATTGGGCAATCTTTAGTACTAGAATGTTTTTTCTTAGCTTTATGAAAAATAGATTTCAGTTTGTTGTAATTGTTTTCATAATCATGGCATTCGAAAAATACTTTCCAGGAAATTTTATTTAACGCTTCTTTGACGCAAGTATCTATTAAAAGTTTAGACGGTTTATAATTAGTTACGAATTTGCTACCTAGTTTCAAAATCATGACTAGTATGTATGGTAACTTAAGACTGGACAGGTTATGAATAATAGACGGGCCTAATTTAGTTAGTTGATAAAGTTTTTGAATTTCATTTTTAAAAATACTACTTAAATTAAATTCTAATAACCATGGATTGATGTTAACAAATCTACGGTTACGTCGTACCTGTGTTTGTGAAAAGTTTAGTTGAGCCGAGATAGGTAATTGTCATCGCGAAGTAATGTTAAGAGGTTGCTTATTATCTTGATGTGTCTTGCCATTCTTCATCCATTCTTGCAGGTTGTTCAGAGTAAGTTGTGAATTAGTTCGTGGTTGAGATTGTCTTTGTGGTTTGAATGTTGCATGTTTTTTGGATTTCCCTTTCCAGTTTTCTCTCCTTCTGTTAGTAAGCATTTCATGGTTTGAACTTGGATTTTGTTAAGGTGTGGCTTGGGAATCAATTCTGTTATTTAATACGCCCATGGTTTCAGGTTTGTCAAATATTATTAGATCGTTTTTGATCTTGTTACAAAGATGAGTAGCGTAGAAACATAAAGGAGGTGGAGGTGCATCCTCCCATTTCCGTCGCCATGCAGGAAGCGAAACTTTAATTTTTGAAGTGTAATCAGTTCCGTTTAAAGGTTTTCCTGGAAATCTCTTCAACATCTCTGATTCTGCACGGAAAAAACTGATACCTAGGAAGAACTTTAGTGCTTTCATTTTTTCTGGTTCTGAGTCTTCATTTTCGTTTTCAAGTGAATCTACTTTAATTAAATCTTTGTAAATAAATTCCATGGATTCTAGCACCCTCAGTTCTGTTAAAAATTCTTGCCCCTTACTATAGGTGTCTTGAGCAGAAATAATACATTCATTTTTTATTTTAGCAATATCGATGAATGTCGACAGTGGCATATATTTGTACTGAGGAAGTTTAAAGTTCAGAATAGGTTCAATAATTGCCTTATCATGGGTAGCCGCTTCGTTAAGGTTAAATCGCAATGCGCTGTCTGCATAGAGAGCATTAGATTAGAAATTGATTTAGCCATGGTTACCTTTTCATTCTCAAGTTTGTATTGTAGATCACCTTTTTGAACATCAATGTAACTCTCATAAGAAGGACCATGGTGGGACGGAAGTATTTTATATTTTTTCTATTAGGTAGAGGTAGTTTTTGACTTAAATGTCTTCTGGTGAGTTCAAAAATTTCCAGATTGCTAAACTGTTCTTGGGATCAATTTCATTCAATAGATCCTTATTCATTGATGCTTCATCAACGACTTGGGAGTCTTGTAGTTGTGACTGTGGTTGAGATTGGGATTGTGAGTATTCCATAATATTATAATCTGGTGATTTATTTAGGTGTGAACTTATTTCTGTTTGCTTCGATTTTGATTTTACAGGGTTGTAGGAAAAACCGCCTTTCCTAGGTTGTGTTCCTCTAATAGGTTGAATCGATTTCAGACTACGAAATTCTTCGTTGTTGTGAAAACTTTTTCCATGTTTAGTCATACTTAGGGATCCTAAAGGATGCGAGCCAGAAAGAAATAATACGTTGTGAAAGAAGCTAATTGGTGATTAGCTTCCAATCTGACCACCGTTGTATGATTATAAAATAAAGTGAGTAGTTTTCAGTGTTGTGTATATCGGCGACCGGTTTCAAATTTAATTTCGATTTTCGTCAGGCTGTAATGTACAAATAGTGCAATTTTAGTAACACATTTTGAAATATATAAATAAAAATACAACAGAGTGTTATAATTTTGGTTAATATTAGGTATTTAGACACCTGTTGATTACTTATTAACAAATTGCATTTAAGTTATAGTTAAAGAAACACTAAAAATAATAAATAAAGCATATAAAAAACCTACAGCTACTAATTATTAATTAACTTTATTGTGTAGTTTACTGGATAATTAAAAAGTCGTTTAACACCACAAACAAATATTTATCCCATGAGCACTGTTATTTCATGGACCTAACGGCCTGACGAAAATCGAAATTAAATTTGAAACCGGTCGCCGATATACACAACACTGAAAACTACTCACTTTATTTTATAATCATACAACGGTGGTCAGATTGGAAGCTAATCACCAATTAGCTTCTTTCACAAATTATCACTTCTTCAAACCGACTTATCTTCTTTTTTTGTTTTTTATCTACAAATCAAACCCTTTATCACTTATTGTTTAAACGTTTAACGTGCTTAGAACTCATCAATCATTATGGAACACCTAAAAAAGAAACACTAAAAACGTAATAAATTTAAAATCACACATGAATTAAACAATAAAAGCACTCAATTGAATGCAAACTATGAACTAACTTAATGAAACATACCATTTGGACCATTTAGTGTTTTTTTTAATTTTTTCACCCTGACTTTGAAAAAATGTTGTATTATTTACGTTGGCAGATGGCATGCAATAATTATACAATAATTAAGCGAATAAACGCTTAACGATGAGATTCATTTAAATAGAAAATACAAATGTTGGAATTAAATAGTGAAAAAATATTGACTATACTAGGACTTTAGAAATTAAAACAAATTATAAGTTACAAAAATATGGACTTGACAAAAATATTTAAATTTTGCCAAACGTCATATATATATAGTATAATTGTTTTTAAAATACTTTAGAGTCGAGATTTCTTAACCAGGTTAAGCCTAAGAGTTTTCTCCTGTCAAAGATGCTTTAGGGGTTGATTTTTATTAGTTTTAGTGAATCCTTAGCCACGTAGCGTATATACTACGTGCTAGTGCAGTGAAAGTGGTTAGTGGAGAGTGGGATTTGAAATCTCTTGCTAAGAAGTTCAGAGGAAGTAGTGTGCATCTCTTTGTAGAGCTCTAAATGGATCCAGAAACTTTCAAAAGTTTCAAATTACACTTGTAATCACTTTAAAAGTGATTTTGACTCGTGTGAACCTAGTAACGGACTCTAAAACAGTACCGTGCATGTTTAAGGAGATCTATTGTATGAATGGTTAGATTCAAATAAATAGAGCTAATTAAGCTGCTAAGGCATGGGCCACTGAGGTCTATGAATAAATTGGGTGGGGTAGCTCAGAGGCGGGGGGGAATTCTTTCTAAATGCGCTTCTTTTACAAAGAAGCATAAAACAACTCGGTGAGTGAAAATGAAGGAATCAGGGTTAGAAATTTAATATTGCGATGTATTCTCAGATTTTGTGGTCCTTCTGAGAGATCGCAACGTGTGGCTTTGGAGGCTGTATTGGAGCGAAACATAACCAAGCTCAGACAGCCTTGCCACGTCTGGCATCTAACTGTGTATGAAGATAGTGATAAGTTTCTGCCTGAACTTGGTTATATTTTAGCTTTATTATGGTTTAGGTTTGGTTCTGATAGAGGTGGTGAGCAGCTTTCGTGGTGCTGGTGGCATTGTGTGAGATCAGTAACCTTTAACACTGTTAGGTGAAAAATCTGGACCGGTCTCTCCTTTAGAATTTTTTATGAATGACCTGATTCAAATTAATATGTACCACTCATTAACGCCGGCCTTAATTTTATATGTTATACTCATTCACAAATCATACTGTTAAAAATGGCAGTAAGAGGGGTAGGAGGAGTTTGTCAACTATTTTCATCTTGATCGAATGACACTTGACACTTATGTGTTTTAATGTCGAAAAAGGCTCAGTTTACTAACAGATATGTTGACTCTGTTATTACGTGGTGGAACAAAGATCAGATAAAGTTTGCATCATTGTATATTCCGGGGAAACTACATTCTTATGGTAAAACAATGCGGAAGCTGGCTGAATAATGCAAAGTCATCATATGTACTGATTCCAATGCTCATAACCAAGTCTATAGCAGCTTGAGCACAAATCGCAGAGGTGTTGAATTGTTCAACTATAGCTTAGCTACTGACCTATCCGTCGTGAACGAGATCTGTTCCGACGTTTGTAAACTCTAATAGGATTGAAGTTATTGAAATAACCCTACAAAATAAACTAGCTGAACGTGGGGCAATTTAGTAGACTGTGTCAAACAAGCAATCGCCGTTTGACCATACGTGCATTTACTTTTGGATCCTGGTCAGTTTGACCGAGGTTTGGGTTAGGAGTAATAAAAAGTAGAATAGGGCAAATATAGTGTCTGTCGAGAAGAAATTAAGCAGCTGGCAGCAAACTGTATAGTGCAGATGCGGTAGATGCTGAGGCATTGGCTTTCGGGAGTGCTATGATGGAAACTCTTGAAATGGTGTGCACTATGAAGGTTTTCCGGCAGACAGCGAGTTGGGCCACCGTGGACTAATGAGCTGACACCTCTACCACACTGTGCGGCCAAAGGAAGTTGGTCGGCATCGAAGAGATCTCGTGAGATGTGCTGAGTGTGAGTTAGCCCGTAACACTTACGTGCTTATGTCAGCAGCTTGCTGTGCTAAGAGAAGGTCATAGATTAAGTTTTGCAGTGAAGCAAGTAAGTTTGAAAATGCAGTCGAGTGTACTCGGAGTCTGTAAGAAAATTAGTGTAGAAAGCTAAAGAAGAAATCATTTTATAAACTAATACAAGAACAAATCCACCTCAGCAAAGATTTAACGAAATACTGGAAAGCAGTTAACATGTTCAGAGACAAAAAGAATAGCCTTAAGTCAAATAAAATAACAAAGAAAGCTAAGACGCGCATTTTAGGGCTGTTTTTAAAACAGAAGAAGCAGACGAAGTGGAATTACTAACCCAAGTAGAGACCTCTTTGCTAAACAACACAGAAACTCTTCATGGAGACATAACGATGACAGAACTACTCAAAGCAACGCGAAGAATCGCCAAAAATAAGTCCTCTAAAAGCAGATAGGATACCGAACAAAGTATGGAAAGCTCTTGACAATAACACTTACAAATATCTACTCCAGACACTAAACAAAGCACACGACGAGCATATTCCTGCGGAATAAGCGGAGATAATCACAGCGCCAATTTACAAAAAGGGTGACAAAGGCTTGACAAGCAACTACAGGCCAATTGCTCTTATCAATACTATACCAAAGCTTTACGCTTGTATTATGTCGGACAGGCTAACTCCTACTGCTTCAAGAACAACGTCATATCGGAAAATCAGGCGGCGTATAGAAAAGGTAGAGGATGCACAGATCACATATTTGCTCTTTAGGCTTGGAGTTTAAAACAGCTTAATAGACCTGCAATGAAAAAGAAAGACAAACTTTTTGCCGTTTGTAGATTTAAGCCAAGCTTTTGACTTCATTAAAAGAAACGAGCTGTAGAAAATATTATCAAAAGCCGGACTAAGGGATCATTTTGTGACTAAGACTAAAGAGCTGTATGACCTTGCAAAAACTAAGATTTGATGCAATGAAGGTTTTACTGACATGAACAACGTCATAAGTGGATTCATTTAAAGAGAAACGCTATCTCCTACCCTCTTCACTATCTTTTTTGATACGATAACAGATATACTCAATTAAATCGGCATCTAGGGAATAAAAATGTTTACAATCGAACTACTTATTCTGCTATACGCAGACGACATCATCATCATGGCATCCAATAAATTAGATCTGCAACGGCAAATCAACACCTTTTGCATCTTTTTCAAGGAAAAGACCTAAAAGTATTTGAACAACTCTTTAATTTCTAAAACGAAGCCACAAGAATCCGGAACTTATTCTACAGCTGTATTAAAGCAACATAACCATTTTATTTTTATCTACAATTTTACCTAGCTTAAATTAGAGTACAATTATGACATACGTATGGAAAATTAATTCCATGAACCATATCATAACTCCTAGTAATAAAACGTATACCATGTAAACTCTGTTATTACTACTTCACACTATAAATACTAATACTTACTATACTACTTGCCTATCTGATAATTATTATTACAAGAAATGCAGACTAACCCTTTCTTTTGCAGCACAACCTTGCAGATACACACACCAAAAAGCGTATACTAACAAATTATTACTAATTACCAGGGATTTTTAGATCAAATTATACATAACCATTTGTAAAAACACCTAACAATATTGTATTGGATGACGCTAAATCGGCCTAATGAATAAATTATTATTATTAGTAGTATTTTTTTTAGATGTAGGAACCAACGGTCCCACACCATGAATTGACGAGACACTGAATGTCCTTTTGAGGCATCACTTCTGGGTTTTGATGATCGGGAGTTGTATTCTTTGGAGAATTGTTTGTGCTCGGTGGGTGCGCATGGCTGTTCTGGGATTGTGACTGTGGATAAAGGGCATCTATATATATGTATATTTGAAGGTTAAAGGTATTCAACTTGTGCTGTTGCAGAAAAGTTTATCAGTGATTATGGGGCAGCTAGTAGCTCTGTATCAGGCTTGCCTGATATTAGGCATTATACTGCTGTGTTACAGAGCGGCTAAGGTAGTTTTTACACCAAAGACCAAGAAGAGGGACCACAGTAGGGTCTTAGCATGGAGGCACATACAGCTAGCACTCGTTTCAATGAAGGCCCATGAAATATTGCTTGACTGGCACATCAGAACTTCTGAACCAAAAAGCAGGCTCAATGCTAATAATCAGTTGAATCGCGTGCTTGAAAAATTTTTCTAAAAAACCTGCCAATCAAATGGTGGTAGTGTTTGTGGAGAGGGCTCTAGAGTTGGTACAGATGGTTTTAGGAGTCTTTGCTGATACTGAGGGTACTTTCAATAATGTTTTGTGAAGCGCTATCGTGGCAGTGCTAAACGAGTTAAGCGTGTGTTCCTTGTTGAAAACATAGATTGATTTTGGCATCAGACATAGAAGGGTTGTCTGAGGTCAACAGTAGCTCGAGAAAGGTTGTCAACAGAGTGGGACAATATTACTACTCCTGTGGAATCAAGATATGAATGACCAATTGTCAAAACTTCGTAAGACGGCGTCCTCTATTCTTTTGCAGGGTTATGCGGATACCACAAGGGTGTTTCAAGGTGGGTAAGTGTTGTAAACACCTGTGCACCGTGTCATTAGTGGTCGTGATACCATAAGTGACTAGTGTGTGGAGGTTGGACTTCGCCTTTACGAGAGAACTGAGATGACTTTGTTCACCAGAAATACCAGGCCCTGCCATTCTGCTTTAAAGCATAGGGGCGTAAATCTGGAAATCCGGCGTCTGGTTAGGTATCTAGGTGTTACATTGGACAAGCACCTCACGTGGAAGCTACAATGCAAGGCGGTTGTTGGCAGTGTAGGAGTGACTATGTTTCAATATAAACGCACAGTAGGAATCAAATAGAGGCTTTCACCGAAGGTTGCAAGGTGCGCCCGTTGTCCGTTATTCAACAATGCTTTCTCAGAAGCCCCGGGAGAGCTAGTCCCGTCAATCTCAACTAGTTTTACTGCCCTGGAGTTTGGATCGCGTATTAGATATAGGAAAAGGAGGTGTTTTAACCAGATGGGATTTAATAGGGGAAACCAAAAATGATCGTTTCTTCTAGGTCGGTCCGTGGGATTTCTAGCGGTGGAAAGATTAGTAAAATTTGTGTCGCGCGATACAACTCTTCACTGCACACACTACTTCCCGCTTATTTATCTCCCACCAATTTCAAACCAAAGAAACAAACTACTAACCACTTTGAATGTAGTGCAATTGGTTTTTATAGTTAGTAATGGACATTTTCAATACTCTGGGAACTATTTGTTTAAAAAAAAGAAGAGGCCGAAACGATCTCTCTTCCTAACTTACTCTCAATAAAACTCAAGTCTGATTAAATAATGCAGTTTATAAATAAAACTCCCTAAGAACCAACGTTTGACAAATCATACTGAAAAGTAATAAGCATGTACTTCTAAAGTTGCGGAAAATTAGTTAAAGATTCTATGAACATTTACGATCCAACTCAAAATTGTATTCCTTATTATGTTTGTAAAAAAACTTTCACACAAGCAGAAGTAAGTGCTTTGCTATATTCCTTGAGTCAGATTAAAATTTTTGGAGTATGCTTAATCGGATCCTATTATTCACTTAATTATAAGGTGTTTATGGAAAAATGCATCGTGCCATTTATTAGCGATCATTCTTTGCGCAAGCAACTGAAAATTAACGATTTACTTACGCAAGAATGTCAGAATCAAAAGATTATACAAAATTTGTGGCGCATTTTGATTTCATTCTAAACCTAAAATTCAAACTTCAATTTCTAGTTGAGTAATCTATACTCATACTAGAAAGAGGGCGATGGATAGTAGATTAGAGAGTGGGGGCAGCTTCGAGTGAACGATAGTCTAACGTTTGTAGATGATTCTCCTCGATGCCGAGTGCTCGTGGAGCCTTTCCCTCGGTCTGTACTCTCACTATTAACCTCCTGATTACATGCGTCTGCACTCGCCGCCTAACCTGACGCTTCGTCCAGCATGCACGATTAAGACCATCGTGATAAGGAATGGCTTATCATAAAGTTAAGCAGGCGTGCTTGGGTGAGCGGTTAGGACTGCAGACTGTAACGAAATTTACAGTCTCAGACCTGGCTTTGATCCTTGGCCACTTCTAATCGTTTCCGGCTCACAAGGGAACATACCTTACTTGAAACTACAGAATATAACGAAACTACCCGGAACGTATACTACCCATATGAGTGACCTCTGCTTGTATAGTCGTTCGACTGCAAAATCCGTTGTTCGGCCGCAATCGCGCGCGCAATTTCAAAAATATCGATTTTTTCGAATTTCACCGCGCTCTAGCTCCTACAGTTTTTGTACAATTTTCATAAAATTTGAAATACATTATCTTTGTATGATTATCCAAAAAGTAATTTCAGGATTTTTGAAAATTCGAAAATTTTAATTTTTTTGAAAAAAATAGTCAAAACTTTGGGCCTCAGAAATACCTATTTTTTAAAAATTTTCGAAAAAAATTAAAATTTTCGAATTTTCAAAAATCCTGAAATTACTTTTTAGATAATCATACAAAGATGTTGTATTTCAAATTTTATGAAAATTGTACAAAAACTGTGGGAGCTAGAGCGCGGTGAAATTCGAAAAAATCGATATTTTTGAAATTGCGCGCGCGCTTGCGGCCGAACAACAAATTTTGCAGTCGAACGACTATACAAGCAGAGGTCACTCATATATGTAGTATACGTTCCGGGTAGTTTCGCTTCATTCTGTAGTTTTAAGTAAGGTATGTTCCCTTGTCAGTGTTGTACGGTAAACGTCACTGGATGGTTGATTGAAACCCAATCTCTTTCGGTGCTCCTTAGTAACCACTACTTACTGTAGTAGCCTAGGGAATGGGACTTCTTTACTGTGGAGGACGGGACGGGACGGAAAGGGTACAAAGACCGCGACGATCTAACGCGGTAGCCTCCTATTTCCTCACCCACAGTAATACTCCATCCAGACTATGATAGTCATTGAGTTTAAACTTAAAAGTGCGAAACCCATACACACTGCCTATGAGGGTTATTGATAATAGGTTACGGTCAATTGACAAATCAACCTCAATTGACTATAATCTTATACCTATCATAGTCTGGATGGAGCATAACTGGTAGAGGCTGGTTATAAGAACTTCGGTTATATCAAATTAATGAATATTTACTATTATGTATCATAAAGTTAGAGGTGATGAGGAAGTCCGACGTCTTTTCCATTCTTCTACTGATAACGGAGGATGGACTAGATACTGGATACTCCTGTAGGCCTTATAAAACAGTATCTAATATCTGGTTAACACCAGCATAATAAAGAATCGCTAAAATTGCATACGTTAATTAGTATTATATCCAGAGCAAGGTCAGCAAAAACACCTACTGTAAAGTTTGCTTACAGGGGAACTGGCGGGACCGAAATTTTCTGTCCCGTTTAACCGTACAAGGGATTTCTCCATTTAGCGAATGTTATTTACAATGTTAAAATTATTTTATGTAGAGTCAAGAATATGCCAAGAGGAAGGTATATACAACGTTCTTTAAATATAGTTATTGAGATTCAATGACAAAGGTTATTACAGTTTTTTTTTTAATTTCATTTTGCTGCACACAAACACTAATATTATGAAGATTCGAAAAAATGTTTTCCTCAGTATTCTTCTGCGCTAAAAACTTAAACTTTTGTAAAAGTTGATAATTCTGTTCAGTGTCTAACGTGTTTGTTTTCCGCTTAGTCAACATTGTCAGTTGCGAACTCAATGAGAACTAAAAACTAAATAAGTCGTAAATAAGAAGAAATACTAACAAGAAAAAAAGCTGTGATATATAAATAGACCACCTACTCACTCAAATGAAAGATAATGTAAATGTTAAGATAAATTTAATGGTAAAGTACACAGTAAAAAATACAGTAGTATTCTAGAGAGCATCTTATGTACAACTCGGCTCATTTTATTACAATTTTCCTTATAAATGACTTAAAAAGGCCTCAAATGCTTAGAAAAACAGTCCCTTATATCCAAATTTCCGTTATATCGGTTCCCATATATCCGGATATTTTAACCATTGAAACATAGGCTGGCCAACCAAATATTTTAAAACTGTCCCTTTTAGACGTTTTCCCTTAAATCCGGATCCCTTATAACCGGATTTGACTGTAGTATAGTTTAAGATTGATTACTGGCTCAGCGAGCGGAACTTTTAAATGTTCCGTCTCACGTGCCTGGTTAAATCACACGCGGTATTCACGATTACGCTACAACGTCTGTTGGTGCTAATTGCTGTTCGCGCTGTAGCACAAAAATCGTCCAGAATTGTGAGTACACTTCAGGTAACATGCTGTAGCGTCGAATTTTACTGTTTCTATGGTTATTAAACATTTAAAAAGCAAAATATATTAGTACTGTAAAACTCCAAACAGATACCCTGGCTTCAATTTGAAGCATGATTCTTTGCCCGTCTGTACATATCACACACGGCTTCTATTTGAGACCCGGGTTCAAATTGAGACCAGGCCTCTATTGAAGACCTGTACTCTATTAGAGACTCGGAATCTACTTGCGACCCGGGATCTATTTGAGACCCGAGATATATTTGAGACCTGGCCTCTATTTGAGACCCGAGATCTATTTGAAACCCGACCTTTATTGGAGACCATGGTTCTATTTGGAGCTTTATGGTGTACATAATACATGCTTTTTATTTCAAATTCGAAGCGTAAAATTGTAAAATTTGTTAGTTGAACACAGTATCCGTGGCAACCAACGCAACAATTGCTATAACACGCTATTTCTTATTTGATGTAGCATAAACAGCGCGTAGCACCAACATGTTGCAACAGACGTTGTAGCGTAATCGTGAATACCGCTATAGAACAAAATGCACTGTTTATTTGTATAACCGAGACACAATAGTGCAATACTATTACTACTACTAGTCATAATAGAAGTAAGGCCGCGTAAGGGCTATCTCGGTCTGTAGAACTTTGCAGAACTTTTTTTGAATTGTCTTCCACAAAGCCCTTACAGCAAACCCGTTGCACGACAACGAAGCCTTTCTTCTTGTTTTGTAGGCCCTTAGTAATATTCTGATTTGCAGTAATTTCGCCATACTGTGGTGCACTGTGTGATGGAGGACAGTTTGTCTTTAGCTGTGGTTTTGAGTTTAAAGCAACATACCTACTTGCTATTTATTTAACATTATAATAATTTCCTATTAAGACGAACCGGAGTTACCGGAGCCAGTTTGTCTTCAGATGCTGGCTTTAATGTGTAGTGGGAATTATTGCTGTTGCCATAGTGTGACTGTGAGATTGTGTGTTGGATGGCTCAACATTGTTGTTGATAATAATTTGTAGATTATCAGCCACCAAATATTTTATTTTGATACTCAGCATTACTTTTTTTTGTTAATTTTTTTCAACTTCTGAATATATGTAGAATAATAATAATTGCCCATTGACAGTGTATTACTGTAGCCAACACTAGTGGAATTAAAGTGCTCATAACTACTAACATTGACTCCTGACTGTACCTGCTGTTGTCATAGTGTGACTGTGAGGTTGGGTGTTGGATGGCCAAACTTTGTTGCTACCTATTTACATAATTTGAAAACTTTTAGAAATACCGGTTTGATATTAACGTATTATAGCTTATTTTAAAGCTCTTTAAAAAATAGAAACATTGGGGGATTCATTTTTCACTTTTACCCCAAACAACACTTTTTAGAGGAAATTTTCAAAATTTTTCAAAAAAAAAGCTGGCTTTTTGTTGAAATTTTATAAACTGTTGCAATATCTCGCTGAACTCGAATGCAATTATATTCTGCTAATCATTACATTTCGAACGATGTATTATTTCAGCCCATACTCGTTGAGTTACCGGTCTAAAAACCGAATTTTCGGTTTCGACAAGATTTCTGCGGGAACTTCCAATTGTCTCCCATCACTGTTATCCTATCAGAGATGAGCAATAGTAAGAGATAAGGCGAAGGCAAGTTAAAAATTTCACCGCGGGAATTTTAAATTCTGCTCCAAAGTCATCGGTGATTAGTCCTAAATGCTCCCGCAGAATTGCCTATTGGCTTACGGGGGTCACGTGGTAGAGAAATGTATAACGTGCTTTTACCTTATCTCTTACTATTGTTCATCTCTGTTATCCTATCGGGCCGGACACAAATGACGTCATCCATGTAGAGGGTATGTTACATTGAATCCATGCTATTCTGGGCGGCCAATATGGCAACGTTATCGAATTAAATGTACAATTGCTCCTTATCTATGATCAACCGGATCATCGGAGAGACAATTTTCTACATTTGTTTACGTTCAAACTGACTCAAGGAATAGGCTTCATCATGACGTAATGACGAAGCTAGCGTTTTGTTTCGGTGAACTTAGTTCACAGAACAAACCAATTCTGGTGACTACTTCGACGAATAATTTTTGATTGGCAGGATTTAAACACAGAATTGCATAATGGCTTGCTACACATTAACCAAATACTGAATTCGTTTACTGTGGCATGCTACTTAAATTTAATTCTGTAGCAACTACACAATTAAGTTCCACTTAATAAATAAAAATGATTTGGTGTAATAAGCGTAACAGATATTTTGTATTACTTGCTGTTGTGGTTTTACTAGAACTAGAATTATATTACCACCTGTTTTAAAAAGCTTTAGGCTCCATAAAGGTATGTACTAGTATTTACCACTATATACCGGTATTTACCAAAGTGGTGGTATTTTCCATAAAAAAGTGGCATATTGACTACCCTGGCAACCACGTAATGTCTATCGGCGTAATGTAATTAGACGTAGTGTCTACCAGCGTAATGTCTGTCGACGTACAGTCTCCTACTCGATGTCTATCGACGCAACGTCGTCGGCTCAATGTCCACTCGACGCAATGGTTTTAGGTAAAATGTCTTTCTTTGAACCGTCGTCGACTTAATGTCGTTTCGGTCGAAAGTCGCCAGACCATCTCAACAGTTTCAAAAAAAAATTAAACATCTTTATAAAGTGTTGCATAGACTGGAAGTAAAAAGAATTGCTAACTCGTAAGAAGATGAGTAATAAACAAGAGTTTTAATGGAGAAAAAAGTACGTGTAACTTCATTACTTATAAATTGGTATCAGTGATGAGCTTGGGCTTTTTACTAGCGGAGAAACGATTTTTGATTAGTAATAAATAAGGTCTTAAGTAGGGTATACTTATCAGAATCTAATTTCGTTCAAGCTCAGTGATATTGCAACAGTAACAGTATTTAAATGTTTTAGAAAAAACGGCTTCATCTTTTCGAAAAATCACCATATAAAAAGTCGTTTTTCGTAGGAAGATAAAAAAACGGATTTTTCTCTTTTTAAGGTCTTCAACGTGATATATTTTTTCGTCAAAATCGGTCAAGTATTTAAAAAGAGTTCCAAATTCCAAATCATGCAATGGGCACAAATAAATAATCCTATAAATAATTCGTCGAAGGGAAAAAATTAAAATAACAAAGTAGACGATATACACTTACTACATAGTTCCGACCTATATTACTGTTAATGCTGCCGTTAAACAAGGGGCGAAGCCTTTTGTTTTGTCGGTAATTATTTGTAGATTATCAGCAACCAAATATTTTGTTGTTACTCAACTTTCCTTTTATTATTTTTTGAAGTTGCAACTCGTGACTGTTGACTTCTATTGCAATGCGTATGCTACCTGTGTGTGCTAGTGCTTATTCCTTTAGTCTAGGCTGATTTGGACGTAAATTATTTTTTTAATCATGACTACTTAAATCAACAACTCACTTTCACTCACTGTTGTCAGAGACATTGCCTAAATTCAAAATCAACATGACGGTTTGCGCCTGTCGACATAGCTTTAATTATAAAAGATAAATTATGTTAATAGGTAGAAATTAATAAATTCTGATTAACAGAAAGTGCCGTAAAACTTCAAATAAAATCCCGGGCTTCTTTTCCCAACTTACTCAAGGCACCCGCTTTCTATTAGAGGCGGGCCTTTATTCTTCAATTCAGGAACTATAAAGTGCATGATGATGATAATTAACAATAATGATACGTAAAAAGGATTATTGTTCAAAAATCCCGGGTTAACATTTTCTTTCCATGATTAACCGTATTGTTTTAAATGAATACCAAAGAATCAATATCAACAAAAATTTCCTTTTCCTCGAGTTCGCCTAAATTGTACGTTATCTTCTAATATAAGCCCGGGGCTCTATTAGATATTACGACGTTGAGAAGTAAAACACTGCCTTCTAATAAAGCCCAGGGCTTCAATTAAAGGCAGGCTTATATTCGTTTTTCTATATTTTTGACCCGGTCTGAGGCGGGCTTCAATAAGAGGCCTGCTTTAATTGAAAGTTTTTAATTAATTATTAAATATTTACTTCACTTCTTATTATCAATTATCACCATTATTCGCTGTCGTGGGCGAATAAAATAAATCATGGGGACCATTTAATAGAGGCCGACTACATCTCGGGGCTCACCATTTCCGGGGCAAAGAACTGCCGGGAAGTGAAGCCGATTTAAGCGGTACTTCGGGCGGTACCGTTTTGGTCAGAGTAAAAGTAAAATATGATTATTTTTGCTTACCTTCTCATCTGAACAGACGGAATACTAGATACCAAGCCAGCAGACCGGTGCTGATTTGTGGAGCATGACACTGTAGTCGGTCTAGGTGATCGCGGAACATCCGTCTCTTTCCTTTATATATGATTCAAAATGAAACAAAACATATCGATTAGAGATTGTTAAACGGCATTAACTGAATTAAAGCAGTGAACCCCAAACGAATTAACATCTAGTCAACTGTGGAAAATATATTTAGAATATGTTAACCCTAATAATGGATGTTCCAGGTTTCGACGAATTCCACACTTGTATAGAATAAACCATGCTACTGGCGTATACTGGTAAATGTCTCTATAAAGCGGTAAATACTTGTGAATACGTATAGTCCTATGTCTTAAGACCGAATGGATTTGGCACGAATGTCTTTTGTACGAATTTTCGATGTTCGAACTTGAATCTTTTGAACGAAAATTTTTTGTACGAGTTGTAAATGTCCGAAAATAAGTTACACGAATCTATTGTGTACGAATTTTAAATTGCGTACGAAGCCGCATTTTGCCTTTGCAATCATTGCTGAATGGAAACAGGATAGTAGTGTGCATCTAAATGCTAAAGTGCGCGCCAAAACCCACAAATTGCAGAGAAGAGTCAGATTTAAAAGACGACGATATTATAGATGTTAAATACTCACATTCTATTTAATCTGTGTAATGCGTTACAGTTACAGTTACATTGTCATCTCGATTTCGAAAGTGAAAAAATATCAAACTTTGGAGTGCCTTTGTGTCCGAAAAACGTTAAATGTGGTGAAGTAAATTTGAGTCAGTACTATTTAGAACTATGCTGATTTTTTTGAATGAGAGTTTTTGAAATTACAAGGGTAAAATAGGGAAACTTTTTTCAATTTACCACTTTATACCAGTATGTGCCAAAGTGTCACAAAAACAGTATTTACCACCCCTGGAATTTGCCGGTATATACCACATTGGTATTTACCACTTGAACACCCTGACTTGTTAGTCAACAAAACCAAACTAGAAAATGATGCAATGTAATTTTAAAATCAGTACACATTTAGAAAAGATCCTAGTTGCAACCTTGTAAATTCCCGCTAACATGTTTAGATGCTAACTTTGACAGGCTTATCAATTATGGGTAGAGGGCAAATCCGTAAAATATACAGAAAACTCTGTTAAAGGATTTGTACCACCGCATATTACTATATACATACATAGGTATACATATATCTTTGTCATCCATTGGTAAATTGTGCTAACACAGTTCGGTGGTTAATAAAGCCTTTAATAGGTGACTTATACTGAAGATTGAGTGCTCCAATCCGAGGTTTTGTTAATATTTTTTAGATAGCAAAAGCGTGTAACATGTTTACGAGTTGTGGGATCTAAATGAGACTTGGGCACGCTTGATAATATAATAGCAGTGTTTAAAAATCACTAACTAAATTAAAATCTTTGCAGACAGCTTAGCATCTACTTCGAGCCCCCAGTCGCAAAATTCGGAGCGCAGCACTGGATGATTGGTTTTTGATTATTGAATTGGTTATTGAATTTTGTTTTTTTAACAACAAACGTTCGTACAACAAACGTTAGTACAACAAACGTTCGTACAGCAAACATTCGCACAAAAAACATTCGTACATCAGATTTTTCGTACACATAGCATTCGTACAACGTCACTTCGTACAACAAAAGTTTGGACAAAGAATTCGTTCAACTAGTTTCGTACAACAGACATTCGATCATAAGACTCTACCCCTTAAGTATATGTACGCTAAAACTCTGTAACACAGCTACTAATTCAATTCTAGTAAAACAATAAATAGTACGGTATTTACAACATAGTGTAGTAAAAAAATATCTGAATTAACGTTTGACAAAATCAAGGCGAACTTTTTTGCCGCTTTTAAGGCCATTTTAACAGTCCTAAAATCTTAGTTTTCAAGACTTTAAAAAAACATATCTTTTATACATTCACTTCAGATATGACAAGCACTGCATTCGATAAATTCCATAATGTTTTTAATTTTTCGAAATCTTTGCTATTCTTTAATGTGAAAGTCTTTGCCTTGTCAAGAATTTTGCAAGCCATACGTAGTGCAAAACATCACATTGTTTTATACAGACACACTTGATAGTTCAGTTCTTAGTCTTTTAGTTACTGCACCTCCTTTGATTGAGAGTCTTGAGAGGTAAGAAAATTCAGTAAATGTCTAGTAGACTGCACTGTTTGCTATACTATTAAGTATTGATAGTCTAAATTTATTTTTATTTTAGTTTTGGTAATTTCAAGCTGGTATTTTTGCGGGAAATAAAAACATTTTAATTTACCCCCTTATACCAGTATATGCCAATATGCTACTAAAATAGTATTTATCACCCCTGGTATTTACGATGGTATTTCCTTCGGCTGAACCGTGGGATGTTCCAGTTATAAACTGCACATTGGAAAAAACACAATGGTGCTTTTGAGTTTATTATTTGTGCAATACTAACTTATTATCTGGGTGAAATACAAACCTTAACAAATTTTCGCTACGAAAATATGATTACAAAATTTAAATTTATATAAATACTACATTCGCTTGCAGAAATGAAAGCAACATAGAAAACATTAAAATTACATAAAGGAGTAAAGTTTTATCAACTGTCAGCTGATAAACGGTAGTTAATAATAGTTTATAATAGTACCAAGCAAATACGACCGTGAAATCCAGTAAGTACTTAGTTAAATAATTAGTTTTTAAATGTTTCCCAACCAAACACAGTGGAAAAAGTATATTTTTGTTATTTCGTATAGAAACGAAAAAATCAAAACTGTTATGTATGTTAATTGAAAATCTGGAAATATGTGTATTGAGTTAATTCAGGGAGGGTCAGAGAGCTAAAAACAGTTGGATGACGAAATTGCATGAAATTTATAAATTTTGAAGATTTTGAAGATTGAGCTAACATATAACCGTCTTTAGATGTAACCCGGCTTGGCGGGTCAGTGGTCTAACTGCTGAACTGCTGAGTCTGCCCCACACATGGATTGTGGTTCAAGTAGAGATAGGACTTATGAGCAGTCGGAGTGGATCAGTTTGGGGTGGGGAGTTGTGTAAGTGGAGAGGTATGTACATGTGCTCATCCGTTGCCTTCATGGCACGAGACGGAGGTAGTGTACATTTAAAGCAGAGTAAACTCTACAGCCTTTCCATGTGCTACAGCATACACTTCCTCCCACTTTCAAGACTGTTCGGCCGATTCTCATGCAGGTATGGTCTCTCTCGTCCCGCTCTCTCACATAGTGCAGGGGTCAGATGGGTGTGTGTGTGGTGGCTGATGACTTCTAGTCGGGGATTGGTACTCTCAGGCTATTAGGATAATTCAGTCCACCAGCTTCCTCCGCAAGGGAAATATTGCAATACATGCAGTGATGCAGGATAAATATATTACCGCAAGGAGTACGTCTGGGTCACGACTATATCCATAGACTACATAATAATTACATACATACTGGTTGTAGATTCGATGAGCACACCATATGGTGTGCTCAAGAATCATATACATCCGTACAGTAATATCGGTGCTGATATATCCTAGTAAGGATGAAAGGCAATACCGTACAATAATAATAATAACCGTCTTTAGATACTGAACTTAGCATCTTATTAAATGGTCACATCCGTCCGTCCGTCTGTCTGTTGGCCGTACACTACATGTCACAGTTTTGAACCAAGTTACTTCAAACAACTTTTAAACGACCAGAAATGCGAGCAGGCATGTCTGCATTGTTTTTTTTACTTTGGTGGGACTGGCCATTTCTTCAATAGTTAACTGAACCCATGTCAAAACTCAAAGGAAAGTGAGCTTCCCAAAAACCGATAAATACGCGTAAACAAATAGAGAAAGTGGATGCGTGTGCATACGTGATTTTAAAGTTCTGCGCGGTGAATACAAGTATATCTTATAGTACAGACCCAAATAATCTCAACTACAGTTTCAATGGTCTGTGGGCTGCTACGTCAGACACGCACGGAATAGGTTATAGATATCCAGGGATCGTCCAGAATGACGTCATTCAAACATCATAGTTTTAAATCCCCCATTTCCAACATTAACATTTTTTTAAACCTTTTGAACTACATGTTATGAACATACATATACAGGTAAGAGATATTCTGGGATCGTCCATAAATGACGTCCTTCAAATATTATAGTTTTAAGTACCCCCATACACAACTTTAAATTCTTTACAAAATATTTTACCTACATGTCATGAACTTAAATATACAGGTCATAGATGTTCAGAGATTGTCCATAATGACGTCCTTTAAATATCATACTCTTAAGTCTTAAGTACCCCTATTTCCAATATTAACAATTTTTTCAGCCTATTTTGACATACATGTAATGAGCTTACTTATGTTGGTTATATGTATAATCAGGGATCGTCCATAATGACGTCCTTTAAATATCGTAGTTTTAGGTACCACCATTTTAAGCTTCGAAATTTTGTCCAACCGACATGTCATGCGCATACGTATTTTGGTACGACTCATAATCATACCACACAAATTTCTACTATTCGTAACCGTACTGCTTGCACCCGTGGAACTCGTATTTATACCACTGGCATTCAGCCCACGCGTAACAAGCATTATAGTACAAGGAGCGTTTGCACCGGCACCTCTTTTTCCAAGCCAAAGGTTTCGATACATAATTTTACGCCTCCAGTCATACCAACACCATTTGTACAACTGGCAAACCTCTTGATACCTGCTGTCCGTCATTTAAAACTAATAAAACTGTGCGTGTGACTACACATTTATTAAAATGTGAAATTTAAGCAAATAAAGTGAAAGGTGAGTTAGACGCTGTCGTCATTTGAGCGTTGCCACAATAGGGTTCTACTCTTTCATTAAAATTAAAAAAATCCGGCGCTTCGCGCCGGATTTGTCGACCGGGGGCCCTAAGTAGATGCTGAGCTTACAGCGAATAATTGCTTTAATAAACGAGTAGAACCCTATTGTGGCAACGCTTGAACTACGACAGCACCTAACTCCACTTTACCTTCTCCTACTTTAATTTTTAAATCGCAACAAATAACTAGGGGATTATTAAAATCATAATACTTGGATAACGTCATTTATGAACGATGCGTGCAGTTATTCTTGTGACATTCTGCGTTCAAACTATCTGTTTACCTAATGTTGAAACAAGTGCAGAAGTTCTTTTTTTCTTCTTAAAATAGTGATGTGTAAATGACGTCATTTTTGAATGAAGTATGAATACTGGAAGCATTTTATATTATAGTTACCCGTTTAGCCAATTTTAAAACTAATGACAGGCGGGATTTCTAAAATAGTAAAATTTAAATAACGTCATTCATAGACGATCCCCGTACGTACGCTTGAAAAATTCGATGTTAAGGATACATATTTACTTTATGTTGGAACTAATGGCATGGGAATCTTTAAAATCGTAAAATTTGTATGACATCATTTATGGACAATTCCTGCACGCATACTAGCAAAATCCTATGTGAAGGATTTATGTTACCCCTATTTATAAATTAATGACAGTAGGGATCCCTAAAATAGTGAAATCTGTATGACGTTATTTATGGACGACCCTTGCACGCATACTAGTAAAATCGTATGGTAAGGGATGGTCCATAAATGATATCACCCACTAGGTGGGTGGGTCTTAAAAGCCTCCACATTTAAGCCCATGTTAAAAACGTTGTCATTCTATTGTAAGGGTGGGTGGGTCTATCAGAAAAAGGCATGTCATCGATGATATCATTTATGGACCATCCCTAAGGATATATGTCAACCTAGTTTCCAAAATAATGACAGTGGGGATCCCTAAAATGGTAAAATTTGTATAACGTTATTTATAGACGATCCCTGCACGCATACTTGTAAAATCTTATGTTTAGGATACATGCCAACTTAATTTCTGAACTAATGACGGTTGGGGTCCCTAAAAAAGTATTGCATGACATAATTCATAGACGATCCCTGTATGTACGCTTGAAAAATCCAATGTTAAGGATATATGTTTACCTAATTTTGGAACTAATGGCATGGGAATCTCTAAAATGGTCAAATTTGAATGACGTAATTTATGGGTGATCCCTGCATGAATACTAGTAAAATTTTATGTTTAGGATATATTATTATGTCAACCTAATATCTGAGGTAATGCCTGCCTTGATATATAGAAAGTTGGAGTTGGTCTCTGTTCCCCAGGTATGATGAGAAAGCAATGCAGGGTGCATCATAAGCTGTGGTAAACTCATAGAAAGGGATACAAAATTGAAAATTTTGGTTTCATTTCTTAAATATTGAAAAAGAAATGACGCACCCTGCAGGTACACGCTTTAGTATGTACTTAAAGAAAGCATGGAATCCTGGTTTTTGGTCACAATAATTCAGATTCTTGTTCCGTTCCACTGATAATTACGGAAGATCAACTTGACCAATTGTAATTAAAAACCATACAGCACATGTACATCGCATTTAGAGTCAAATAAAATTTATTTCACCGAAGTCGGTTTTGAAATGCGACCTGTAGCGTACAACAAAGAGGTGGACAAGACAAGCACACATAATAAAGCTCAGGATCTCAAAATATTGAAAGTTGCTCCAGTTAACTGCTAACATCGCAAAAACTGTTCATGCGATGTTGCCCAAAAACTATACAGCACTTTTCCCTCGTTTTTCTGAGCGATTAAAAGTTGTTTGACTTTAATCGCTTTAAAACTCTGACCTGTAGCGAAGTTGCTACAGATGGACAGAGGTACACAGACAGACAGACGGACACCAAAACCATATTATAAGATGCAGCTAAAGCTCAGTATCTAAAAAGTTTAAACCAAAATTGCGCTGTAAGCTCAGCATCCACTTCAGGCAATCTAGGTCGACAAATCCGGCGCTAAGCGCCGGATTTTTGTTATTTAGAAGAACTCCAGGGTATACTAGTTAATGGGCAAACGGGTATTTTCGGGGATTCGTCTCTTAGTGATTTACAAACCGATTTTGATTTAGTTTTTTTAATAGATGCACAAGACTTGCCTTTACAACATTATTTTCGGACATTTTAAAGCTTTGAAAACAATTTTCAAAATTTTGGAATAAAAACTAACTTTACCAAACTCAACCGATTTGGTTCTAGTTTTATGTAATCGATGCGCAAAACATGTAAGACATTATTTTAGAAAATGTCAAATTTTCAAAAAAATTCGAAAATAATTTTAAATTTTGAAAAAAGACAGTGTAAGTCAATCGGTCCCTTTTGAGCCCTTAATTAAAAACGACCGAGGGTCCCTTTTGCTTGGAAAAACTCTCAATTTGAGCCCGACCGGTCACCGGAGAAAAGACTCCGTTCACTAAGCATGCGTTTTGAAAAAGAAAAATGAGCCCGAGCGTACTTGATCATTTTTCTATTTTACTGACCGGAGCCCCAGTCAGTAGACCGCTCCCCACCGGTTACCTGCCTCGTGTCTTACACTGTAAAAAGACCCAAGTTTTTTTAAAACCTTGCTGATTTTGATTTAGTGTTTTTTTATTCGATGCGTTACGCATGCCTGTACAGCATCATTCGCGGGAATTTTCAAATTATGAAAATTAACTTCAAAACTTTCAAAAAGATGATAACTTATACAAAACCTTTTTTAAAATTTTGAAGTTGATTTTCACAACTTGACAATTCCCGCGAATAATGTTGAAGAGGAATGCGTAACGCATCGAATAAAAAAAGCTAGATCAAAACCAAAAAGGTTATAAAATATTTAGAACTTTTTTTAAAATTAAAAAAAAATTTATAGTTTTTTGAAATTTTCAAAAATAATGTTTTACATACATGTTTTGCGCATCGATTACAAAAATCTAGATCCAAATCGATTGAGTTTTGTAAAAGTTAGTTTTTTTTAATATTTTGAAAATAGTTTTCAAAATTTTAAAATGCCTGAAAATGATGTAGAGACAAGTGGTGTGCATCTAGTAAAAAAAAACGAAATCAAAATCGGTTTACACATCACTGATTAAAGGACGTATTCCCGAAGATACCCGTTTGCCCATTAACTAGTATACCCGAGTTTTTCCGAAAAACCAAACCGGTTATATTTTACCACAAGTATTATTTTCAAAATTTATAAATATTATGCAATTTCGTCATCCAACTGTTTTTGGTTCTCTGACCCTCCCTGAAGCTACTCATTACATAGAGCAGGATTTCTTAAATAAAACCGCAAATTGACAACAGATATTAAACACATCTAAATATTTTTAGAGAGTAGAAAGTACAAGATCATTATCACAAAACATATTAACAACAGTACCTCCTTAGTATAACATCGAGACTATTATACGCAGGAAGAGGTGGGTTATTTTGGTTAGTCAGTGACGATGACATTAGTGATGCATCAAGGTTTGAGATTAGATTTGCCGGTTCCAATAAATTAGCAGTCAGTGCAGCTGAAGCTGCTTCAATAGCTTTAATACGGTTTCGAGCACTGGTTAGTCTTGTATAAAACCTAAATTCAAAATTTAACGTTGGAAATTACATATAATATCCAGCCAAAAAAAGACCATTTCGACCACTAGCCGGGATAGCCTATATGAAAAATAATTTAAGTTATTTATTCAAAATGTATGTTTAAGTTTAGTAATTTAAATATATACAGTTAGGATGATTCATTCCAGGCATTTTTTTTAACGTTTAAAATGTTTTCTAAAAAGAAACAATATGTCAATAAAGTAACCCCAAAACTTTATACAAGGGCACCAAAGTAAAACATGAAACGCAAAACATCCGCATTTCGGATGGCACAAGTTTAAAAAACAGGCTCTGTAATACATTTGAAATAGCGAATACAATACATCCATTAGCAGGAGTACTTACTTCGAGTCTGATTCAAAACTATATGCTCTTCTTAAGCTGGCATCTGCTCCCGTTGACGCTTCACTTCTTGTTCGACGAACACCAGCTTTGTCAGTGGCACTTTCGTCTATTTGTGCTGTAAAGAAATATTTAATGTTGAATTTAGCCCTACAGTTTGCAGTGAATCAGAAAATACAGAATAGAGACAACAAATTTCAAATAAGTTTGTGTGTATAAGCTTTATTTAACTGTCACAATTATGCAGTTAATACACTCAAGTAAGTGCCAGTTTTGTATACACTAAGGATTCTAAGGATGGCATGTCGTTTAACAGAAAACGACAAAAGTCATTTCGTTTTAGTAGTTTTTTCGTCACAAAATGAATACCATTTAATAGTAAAACCAACTCATGTCGAAGCTTAACATGCATTTTTAGCAGCAGTAATATTCTGCTTGAAGTTAAGAAATGCACTTGGGGACAAATAATTAGATAGTCAATATAGGCTTTCTACGAGCATACTTCAAAGCAGTGCACTGAAATTGTGAATTTTTGTTATTGTAATTTTTTCGAAGTTTGAAACGTATTGAAAACAATACACTTGGACTATTACAATCACAATATTAGTTCACAACATTTCACAATTTCGTTTCACTATTTTAAAGCATTAAATTCTTGCCACTCTTTTTAGCTCAATAGTATTTGTAATACTAGATGCTGAGCTTTAGCTCACTGAGCATCTAATAAAATTGTTTTGTCTGTTTTTCGTAAGTCTGTCTGTTTGTCCCCCTTTTGTATGTCGTAAGCTGCAGTGCGCATTTTAAAACTAATTAAATTGAATCAATTACTGAACGCTCACAAATTCGATGTAGATGTGTTGTATAGATTTTGGATATGATATATTCGGTAAATATTTAATAGTTAAATGAACCAGCCCTCAAAATTATTTACAAGTAATTTCATACACGTACAAAAACCGGCGATTTGCCTGTCTTTCTTGCTATATAGGTATGTCTCTGTCCGTCCGTAAGTCGTCGGCTACAGCTCGGAATTCCCAACCAACTTGATTCAATCAACTTTTAAATGATTTCAAATGTGAAGGATATGGTCTGTATTGTTTTTTGCTGATATTGCACACATCATTTCATCACAATTAGTACCTGTATGCAGCAACTCAAAAAATTTTAAACTTGTTTAAGTTCCAGGCGGATCACCTTCGTTTTGTAGTGCTCAGTTTTGTACAGCGGGGTTTCGTAGTTTTTTGTTTGTAGTGCCTCTGTTTGTAGCTATTATTAACTCAACTCTGTTTAATAATTACATAATTTTTATCTACATACATTAGTTATAATTAACGTATCATTAGAATAGCAATAGCGGTACAATTCATATTCCGAGGAGTTGGAATCCAAAAAGTAACTAGAGGTGACATTCTCGAAGTTACTTTTTTGCTAGCAGTCATTGAAATGGACTCCTCTTTAGAAATTAATGACTTGGAATTTAAAGTTTCTGGTTACTGTGAAGAGCATCATAAAAGTGTGAACGAATTGAAATGCTAAATAATTTGAAAAATATTGATACAAACATATAATATATATATGGATATATATATCTGGCTTTGTAAATATGTGCTTTATATTCCAATTTTCTACCAAATGTATATACGGACATTTGCCACCCGGACATTTGCTACCCAAAACCCAACATAGGAAATTTGCTACCCGTAACCTAGGACATTTGCTACCAATGGCTAAAGTAGAAATAAAATGCATGGACAATATTTATGAGTGTACCGTGATAACATGGCATCATTTAAATAGTTTATTAATACTGTTATTGTTAATGATAGAAGATAATATAATTGAAGATGTTCGTTTCAAAATGATATTTAAAAGTTATATATATATATTATCTTTACAATTAATTTTTGTAATTAACATGTCCTGCGTATTAAGACTGATTGCTATATAAATGCTAGAACCAGACAACTGAAAAAACAGTTTCTAGCTTTGAACTCAAGTCTACATGTAAGTACCCAACCTAGTAAATATAATTTTAAAACTAGAAACTGTCTTTTCACCTTAATGAAGTCATTAAAACAAAACTTACATTTAGACTCGTATGGAGTTTTATTTATTTTATCGGATTTAAGAAAACGTTATAATTTTATTGTAACCGTTTTTTGTCTTTGATTGTTGTGGCGTGTCTACAATGGCTTGCTGTTGTCTGGTTCTAACATTTATGCGGCAAGCAGTCTTAATATACATGGCATGTTAATTAGAAAAATTAATTTTAAAGATAATATATATTATATATTGGTAACTTTTAAATATCATTTATGAACGACCATCGACAGTTATATTATCTTTTATTATTAACAATAATAGTATTAATACACTATTTTAACGATGCCATGTTATCACGGTACTCATAAATATTGTCAATGCAATTTATTTCTCCTTTAGCCACGGGTCGCAAATGTCCTAGGTTATGGGTAGCAAATGTCCGAGGTTGGGTTATGGGTAGTAAATGTCTGGGTAGCAAATGTCCGGGTAGCAACTGTCCGTGTGGCCAATGTCCGGGTAGCAAATGTCCTACAACCTTAAATTTGTATTGTTTTATTTCGACAACCTACAACATTGCCCCGCCATTAACTTATTTGTTTATAATTATTCCATAACAACTATTGTCTGTCACGCAATGCATTTATTATCGTTGGCTACGAAAACATGACGCTACGAACAGAGGCACCTGAAACAAGAAACAAGAAACACCGCCCTACCTACGAATCCGGGCACTACGAAACGCAGCGGAACCTTTGTAGGCAGGTGTATGTACTTTACTGCAATTCAGGGGCAAAACACAAATGGCGCCACGAGAGTTGAGGTTGGGTCACTTTGAAAAAACCCGAAACCTCACGTTACAGATAGATATTGACGCAATGCTTAGGAAGGTAACAAGGTGGAAGAGTTTGTCTAACATTTTGGTAAATTTGGTTTGGCGCCCCTGGTGTCCGACCCCTAAGCTTCTCCTGTCATTCTTTGTGCTCCAATGGTTTTACACATGGAAGTATACAAAGAAAGTTAAATTGCGAGCAAAGGTATGCACGTCCTCAGGGATGGCCCGTGGATGATGTCCCTGAAATTATCACAATTTTAGGACTGCCCTACTGCAAAGTCAAAACTGTAACACTAGGTAAACGACTAAGTTTAGCTCAAAACTGTAACACTAGGTAAACGACTACGTTTAGCTCAAAACTGTAACACTAGGTAAACGACTACGTTTAGCATACAGTGTAATCAATACCCAACTAGTAAGCAGGCGTGCTTGGGTGAGTGGTTATGACTGCAGACTGTAACGAAATTTACAGCCTCAGACCCGGTTTCGATCCTCGGCCACTGCTAATCGTTTACGGCTCGGTGTTGTACGGTAAACGTCACTGGATGGTTGATTGAAACCCAATCTCCTTCGGTGCTCCTTAGTGACCACTACTTACTGTAGGGGCCTAGGGAATGAGACTCCTTTACTGTGGAGGAGGGGACGGGGATAGGTGAAAGGGTACAAAGACCGAGACGATCAAACGCGGTAGCCTCCTATTTCCTCACCCACAGTGACTGGTTGATTCTGGTTGTATAAACTTCGGTTAAATCGACCCAATGAATAAATTATTATTATTATTAATACCCAACTAGTGCCACCACCGCTACCCATGAAGTCATTTATTGCAGGAACCAGGATTGAGATTGGGTTTTAATCAAACATTCAGTGACGTTTACCGAACAACACAGAACCTTAAACGATTAGCAGTGGCCGAAGATTGAAGCCAGGTCTGAGACTGGAAAGTTCGTTCCAGTATGCAGTCCTAACTGGTAACCCAAGCACGTCTAATGGATTTCCCACCTAATCTTTGAAATAAAATTGGAAACTTCAGCACAATGTCACTGTCAGCGAAGAAACTTGTCGTTTATTGCAGAAGCATTGTTTATTAAAGAGACAGATAAGAAATACCAAAGAAATGCAATTAAAGTTAGCTACATCAGAGCGTATTAATTTGAAACGCTTAAACTTGATACGCTCTGGTTACATATTAAAAATATAATTACATGTTACACATATGTTCCAGTGCAGGAAAAATTCAAAATACTCTAGTGAAGTTTAGATTTATTTTTATCAATTTTCGTTCGCTGTTTCGCTTGTAGCAGCTCAGAACAGAATTATGTACCTTAAAATAAAAATACATGCGAATAGAAATGTAAAATGTAACTATGTACTTTACGTGTAGTCTCTTTCTCTCACTGTCAAGAAAAATAATAACGCACCCTTCCCTTATTTGATAATTTGTTACCTTCTAGAAATATTGCTAATATTTATATTAGGCTATGCACAATTGTTAGAGGGTCTGTAAGGACACTCTCCGTAAAGGGGTAAGGTAAACTCAATAAGTTACTCAAATAACACAGGTTTATTTTAGTGAGCTGGTGTTTACGCACCAGATCTCTTTATTCATCAATAAATTAGTTGACACAATATATACAATATTACTATATTTATTTAATATAAATTCATCTAAACTTACTGTTTGGTAATCCAAAGTTAACTAATACTATTTAAAAAACGTAAGATTGACCATACCTTCTCGGGTTATCTTGGAATACAACAATGGGATAATCCTGTACTCAGGGCTATTCGAGTCATTTTCTTACTAGGGCGAGACAGAAATGTGGTATATAACTAATTGAAATGTTTATTAGTGAATTTCTGAGTGAGCAGTGTGTGAGTGTCTTAAGAGAAATATTGTTTAAGTCTTTAGGAGACTAGGAAAGTTTCTAAGTGTTTGGCGAAATGTTGAGAAATCTTCCAAGTCTTTCGCGATTAGGTTTACTTAGATAACAACTTTGCGTGCCCTCAGCCTGAATCATGCCAAGGAGACCAAGAAGTTACTATGCTAAAAATATCAGTCCCTTCTGCCCAAAGGCTAGAGACTCTTCTCAGAGAGAAGGAGTCCTCTGTACAAGTCTTTTAGGTTCGTGACTATCAGACTCACTGTTTACTTAGATAGCTTTTAATCTAAAGACCATGAGACTGACCGACGCACCAAGACTAAAAAAGAAAAGTACTGGACTAGGTCTTCTTGAAGTCTTTACTGCTCAACTTCTCGGGAACTACTGAGTGAGCTAGTGTGGCACAGGCCCCTTTTGTACCTGTCCAGAGACGTATACATGAGCATGATGAAGATAGAACCGTTCTGGGAACGTTTCTTTACTGGCCACCTGTTGTGGCTCATGTTGCTCAGTTTTCCTTTTTTCCTATTTTAGCTTATTTTAATGGGATTCTGTCACGTGAAATACTTTATGGCATCCTACTAGTATGTACTACTGTTAAGAGCATAGGTGTAAGCGCGACGTTGGTGTGCAGTTAAAAAACGTTTGTGGGCGGGAAAGAATTTTCCCACGAAACCATCTAGCTCCTTAAAAGGCCCGCGAGCAGATGTTCGAAACATCTGTCGTTTAGGTCTGTAAGGGATTGGGCCATATGGCTATGTACCCTCTAGTTGACTCATGCCATTGGAATTCATGAGTCATCCAATGCTTCCACTAACAGTACAAAATACGTAGACAACCATTGTATATAGCTGCCATATGACTTAAGCTATATGGACTCCTGCCGTACACGGGACTCGTATGCTATACTACTACATATATACACTGCTGTGTGTAGTGAGCCTCCTATGCCACACAAAGATTGTTGTTTTCTAAACGTTAGCGTATGTTTGTGGCAAGATCTCGACACACATGTTTAGTGTCATGTTACATATACGGAGAGGGGAGACCAAAAGAACAAAGCCGAGAGCACATGCAGTTTCTTCTCTCGCTCTCGTCTTTTGCTCTGTCGCACTCCTTGTGTTTGCAGATGCCAATGTTGGTTACCTGCTATTTTGTATCTAATAAATTAAGCAAAAGTTGATAGTCAACAGATTGCTGTTTACATTTCCTACATATACTTACCTATAAACAAAAAGCCTCGTGTTCTCTTGTTATGAAATGAAAGAGCCTACTTATCTATCTATGATGATGAGGATGTTGTTATTAGTATGTTACTGTTGTACCTCCATATCCATATGCCTTTCCCTTATGTCCTTTCTTAATGCTAGAGAGCATTATCTTCCCGTCCTATTACCCGTTTATTACTAGTGGAGTTGAGATATTACGTGCTCTTCTATGCTATCATCATCCGCTGTACCTACTTTTTTTTGTCTCAGGAAAATATCCCAAAATTCTTATCAAAACGCATGGGGACATTCTTTCATACCCGTGATTGCCCCACAGCTTTTCTACCATAATATGCCTACTGTATTTTCAAAACATTAAATATAATTATCGGCATTGTATTTAAGATTTGAACGAAACAAGGAGACGAAGAGTCGGGATTCCTGAGCAGGCCAAGAAGTTATAATGCAATGAAAATAATATTAATTTATATTTGTATTTGTATACGTTACAATGCTTTTTTGCTTGTCATAATAACATAAAAGTGCGTCATTCAAAAACTTAGTAGGTATAGGATTAGGATCTAATGTCCACCTTAGTTGTGCGGGATTTTTCATTTTTTTACTGTTAATAGTAATAAATTCACTATTTTTAATTATGTATCGCTACTCAAAACGAAGGCAGCACACGCAGTAATTGCTAAAGTCAAACCGTATTTCGTTTTTTAGTAAGTTTTTTATCCACTGTTGCTTTTCAGATTTGTTCTGAGCTTTTTATAAATGTGATTGGGGCGATATAGCCTGAACGGCAGCCTACGACAAAAAAAACATTTTAAACAACTTCGTTATATCACAATTAGCTGCAATTAGTGATAAAACAAAAACTTAAGACCTCATGATTCTACCAAGCCGTAGCCGTAGCACGTGAAGCACGTGCTGGCTAAAACGGAATCACAAGTTTCTTCGACAACAGCAACATGAAAAAATAGTTTCCATTTTTATTTCAAAAATCTTTCAGCCGTAAAGGATAGTCCTAGTTACCAAGCTCCCACTTTTCGTAAATTTTCAATAGTACTAGGAGACGTTAAATTCCAAAAACCCGGCTTGGTGGTTTGACGATGCTACGACATGGTCACACCACTGAGTCGGGCCAGTCAGTCACGCTCAGGATTGGAGTTGGTGTTGGTGATTTTCCTGGCTGATGGGTGGGGAGAAGAAACGGGGTGTTGTGGAGAACTAAGGTGAGTAGGTGCTCTCCGTAAATTCATCTGTGACAGTTCTACTGTCTGAGACAGAGATGTTGGATGGCTTAATGTAGGTACCTACTGCCTCTCACTGTATGTTTTATTTAGTTCAATACATGCATTCCACTGTCTCTGCTCTGTGCTACAGGGGTTACTACCCAATAACTTTCGCATTACGATTTGTGGCTGGTAGGTGTTGATTACGGGCGGCGGATCTTTTTCTCTTCTTGACTTGGCGGCTCAAGATGATTTAGTAGAGTTACCAGTGCTCGATCCCTCTGCTTGCAGGAATTCTTGAAATAATATCTCCTGACGAGAAGTATAATCTACTCGCTGACAGTCGGTCGTAAGCAAGTATACACTATCCATGTTTAAAGATATGATAAGTATATGCGATACGGAACTTGAGTGACATGTACATACATGCACACCAAGGACCACATCGTAGAGCAACTGATTAATAGAGACATAATCGCTCAGGTTCAAATTCTCTCAATAATCATACATACATACATACGTTAAATTCCAAAACACAACAGAAATCAACTGTACAAATTGTTTACTTCACGTGTATTACTCTAATTAGTCATACCTATCTAATCTAGTTACTTATTTAATAGATTAAAGTTATCTCAGTTTACACAGCATCAAAATCTCTAGTCATGTGGCTATCTGTGACGTCACATCTAAATCACTCTAAATCCACATCCCAAACCGTAGCGCTGAAACCGGTCACTTTATCTTCCTACACATGTTCTACTACACAAACATCACCCGCAGACACAGCGGCCAATCTGACAAAACGTTAAATAAATTCTAAGGCTTCCTAAGGCGTTTCAACCTAATACCCTTTAAACCAAGAGAAAAAAAAAGAAAATAAAAATAACTGACAAATTAATACCTTGATCTCTACAAATCCCCCAGTTACGCCAGTCAATCGGGAACAACAATGACAACAGTACAACTGCCTTCCAAACCGGTCACTCCTATAATTACAAATTTCCTAATGTTTGCTACACGAATGCAACTGGCCTTTCGGATGTGAAATTAATTGATTTAGAATTATTAAGCTGTAATTACGATATTCTGTGTCTAACCGGAACATGGAGGAGCAAAAAAAAACAATATTATTTCCATATTTTAAAACTTATGAATGCCATTGAATCAGGAAAAAAGGTAGTGTGAGCATTTCTGTTCATAAGTCGTTATGCTCGTTTCAATTTAAAAACATCATCAACTTTAATTCAAAAAGCCTTTTTAAAATAGCTGCAGTATTAGTACGACCTAATTACTTGCCATCAAACGTATCCATCATCGCTCTAATTTGTGTCTACGTTCCTCCTCAGCAAAACCATAACTGCTATCAAATTGTTAACATGCCTTCTAGACATAATAGACAAAATAAAGTGCAAATATAACACCGGTTTCTTAGTGCTTGGGGACTTTAATAATTAGAAATATAGATTGATTGATTGATTGATTGAATTTCTTTATTGTGCCTTAAGGCATAACACCCATCACACAAAGTTAACAATAAATTATTTAAATGCTTGTAATTTGATACAATTTAAAAGAATTTTAGGTTCAAATTTCCGTGATTAAACATCTTATTTTTAGAGCAGAAGTAATGTAGTTATAAATGTCCGTTAATTTCTCAACCGATGTAAAATTAAATAATGTTGTACAAATTTCTGTATGTGGACTATTATTTTGGTATTTACTTAACAATAATGATCTCAAATGATTGTAGTGTAGACATGACGACAGGAAGTGCTCCAACGTTTCTGGCTCATTTAAGTTACACACACTACACTTCTGTTCTTGATACTCTCCATGGTCAATTTTGTAGGTTTTTCCCCTTGTCCTGAACACACAGGCGTTTTTACTCATTAGTCTCATTTGTGCTGCAATTCTTATCTTGTCGATTGGGATTTTGTAGTGTAGGTATTTTTCAGCGTTAATGTTATCTTTTATAGCTTTGTACATAGGAAAATTGGTCGATTCCTTCATTTTCTTGATGTCTTCTTCCCACATCATTGAGTGATATTTCTCAAGTATTTTCACCATATTTTTATTTAGCAAAGTTACACATTGACTATCCCACACGTTTTTAAATCCCAGCTTGACCATTATTTCTTTTAACTGTGATGCCCAGTTTCTCATTACCTCATTGTTAGATCGGTCATCCATTACGATTAGCTTTTGTAGTAATATCTTCGGAACTCTATTGTTATTCATGGACAAAACTTTTTGCCAATATTTAATTGCTGATTTAAACACACTAAAGCTGAGATGCACTCTCCCCGTCTCTAACCTTACTGCATAATGGGCTGTGTTTTGTGGAAGTGCTAGTAATCTTTTAAGGAAGTAAGCTTGAACTTGATCCACCTGCTTCATGAAACCCATACCCCATATTGACGCACTATAGAGTAAAGTGGGAACTGCGATTGAGTCAAATAGCTTCATTCTGGTCTTCCACGAGTCACATTTTCCTCTTTCCAGTATGTTCCAGACCGTTCCTATTACTGATCTTGCTTTGCTCTTGAGATAGTTATGTGCCATGGTAAATTTTCCTGATGAACTAAAAACTACTCCTAGGTAGGTGTAGTTTTTGACAATTTCGATGGGTTCTGTGTTGTATCGGAATACGAAGTCATTTCTTACTGGACCATGTTTTGAGAAAATCAGTACTTTGGTTTTACTAGTATTGACGCTCAGGTTGTTTGCGTTGCAGTACTCTAGTAGGATGTCTAGTTTCTTCTGTAGGCTACCCGGGGATGTCGCCAGTATCACCATGTCGTCAGCAAACATCAAGGTAAAAATTCCCATGGCTTCATTTATTGATACACGATCAGCACCGCGACTTTCCAGGAAGCTTTCGAAGTCGGAGATTAGATCTAATTAGAAATATAGTGACTCCCTTACCAAAAAATCTGGATTGCAACAATTAATCGAGTTCCCTACTTACTTCCGCGTACCTACTCAGTCAAACAATATAAGCACACTTGACCTCGTCTACTCTAACCTTACCCAGTTTTACTAAAACTCTACATCCTATCCTACCTCTAGATGGGAAAGTTTTGGTCACATTGGAATCACAATTGATGCCAACAAAGTAACCGGTAACCCAAAATTTTATCAGAAAACCAAAAACTATCGGATTTATATTTTTTCAAACAAAATCGAAATTGTAAAAATGAAAAAATTCGAATTTTAGTAAAATTAACGCTGACAACGTCACTATTGATTCAAAAGTTGACATTCTCTATGAGTTAATATTATCGGCCCTCAACTCAGCTTTTCACATAAAAACTCGCAAAATTTGGTCTAATAAACCAGCGTGGATAACTAATTCAATTCTATCATTAATTAAAAAATTGAAATATTGCAGACTCAACAGTAACTGTGACTACAGACTTTTTAAAAAATTAAGATTTCTCATTCAAGATTCCAAAATTAATCACAAAAAATCATTAGATATCAAAATCAAGGCAAACGGACCAAGATATTGGTGCAAAGTTGTCAATGACTCATGTCGAACTAAATCACGCAGCTCTGTTCTTGACTCCGTCTCCCATAATCTAAATTGTTACTTCGAACTAGACACAATAAACAAAATATGTGCACATTTCACTGCTAATTACTGTTATTACAATCCGGTCGACACTTTTCATCTCGCACCTGTGAATTCACATTTCAAGAATATCTCTGTCAGTTCTTTCAAAATTACCAAAGTGCTTGATAAGATGTGCCCCAACAAATCCAACCTAGACCACTTAACACCTACCTCAATCCTAAAACAGTTTGGGTGTCTTATTGCCGAAGCTCTAGCCCACATTTTTAATGAATCTTTCCAACGCTACACTGTACCGTACCAATGGAAAAAGGGTTACATTACAGCCATTCCTAAATCCAACAGCATTGAATCTCTCCACAACCTTCGACCCATCACTCAAAGTGACATATTCTTTAAAGTTCAAAAAGCTTTTATGTTCAGCAGATTAGTCAAGCAGGTTGAGCTGAAAATTGATCTAAACCAATTTGGCTCAATAAAAGGGTTATTGACCTCCTTTTACCTCACTCAACTAATCGACTTCTCAAAAAGAGCGCTCGACCAACCAAACTGTTGCCTAATCATAGTCCTACTAGATCTCAAGAAAGCGTTTGACCTCGTCGATCACAACGTCCTAATTACAACCCTAATTGAAATGAAAGTCAATTCGCACGACATATTATGGATTGCCAATTTTTTAGAATATAGATCCCAATGTGTTAAAGGTCCTTCGTCTCTTTCAGAGTTTAATGATATTAACAACGGTACTCCTCAAGGAACAAAATTGGCCTCTCTGATTTTCATACTACTTATTAATAAATTATTACTAAATATTCGGCAATTTTGTGATGATTTAAAATCAAATAGTTATTGCAACTCCAGTTTTGTGGATGACCTGGCTCTAGTCGAAAAAGTTTTTTTTAATACACAAAAAAATGCAACTTATCCTGGAAAAAATTAACATTTGGACAAAAGAAATTTACATGGAGATTAACCCGCTAAAAAGTGTCGTGATAATCATTGATAACCGCCGCAAAAATAACCCTAACAAAACTAGTCATAATCTTAACCTGTCCATTAATGGTGTAATAATTCTCCAGAAAAGCTGTAGTAAACTTCTTGGCGTTGAAATGACTAATAAACTCAATTGGTCTAGTCAAGTTGATGCAACCCTAAAAAAGGCTGAAAAAAAGATTTTCATTCTATCGAAATTGCGCCATTTTGGGTTCCCCACTCAAGAATTAGTAAATGTTTACAAAACCTACGTACGATCCCCAATTGAATATGCTATTGCAGTGTGGGGAGTTAATAGGTGACGTTATCGGTGGGGTTTGAGGGGGGGGCGCAGCGCCCCCCAATTTCGAGAACAGATTGGAATTATGAACATCAGTATATATATACAATAAAAAGCAGTAAGGCCCGTTAAGAGCCCTCTTGGTCTGTGGAACTGTGCACAGCTTTTTTTAAATTGTTCTAACTATCGACATTCATAAGCAAGAAGATTAAAAAAAAATATTAAAAGTTTGAGAAAAAAAATTATAGCTGAGACACAGAAAAAAATATTTTGTTGCTCGTAATCCTCACATTATTTTCAAGTAGCATTAGGCCTACCGAAGTCGGTGGATTAAGTTTGCCTCATCTGGCCACTTACCAAGATTATTCACTGTATCCTCTTGTAATTTGTCTAGTGTTGGTGGTGTTAACGGGTTAATGAGGATTAGTCCATGCTGCATTACGACACCATTGTCCCATTTAAACACTCACCCGTTTAATTTTTGTGCGTAATTGTGCATACCCGGACCAACCCTAGACACATTCCAGGAGGGTGACAGTGGATAATCGTGGTCAGTGGCCAGATGATAATAATAAAAAATAATAATTTTGCAGCCAACTCTATATTTTATATTATTTATTTTTTAAAGTATATAATTGCAATAGAATTTCGATTCCAAAATATTTACAACATATGAAAAATAAAATTATTTATCTGCCTAATGCTTGAAACTTTAAAAATTTAAATATCATACCGTGATTGTCTAAAAGCAAAAAGTGTAAACCGGGGAAAAAAAGTGTTAAAACGACACATTTTATAACCGTTCTGAAATGGTTTTCCCTTTTCTCGCCAAGACCTACTTCATGAAACCTCAATCAATAAAAAATTCGCAAAGGTAAAAGAGGAGTTAAATGTATACATTTTGAATTTCATAGTGAAACATAACTGTGGCACCTATTCTTTTGTGTACTGCAGATTTAAAGGAGGTGATGATGATGATAATAAAGACAGATGCGTAAAAGCTTGTCAAAAGCGACACATTGGAATATGGAAGTGCAGTTTACAGGGGCTTATTTATAATTATTCGAGTAAAGTGTTATTATTATGGGGATTCAACTCTTTCTGCTCCAACGTAGTTATTACTGTATTACACTTCCTGCTCCAATGTTTAATAGAAATAGAAATATAGTGTTGGAGCAGATTTAGTAGTTACTTACAATCTTGTGGGAACGGGGAAAAGATAAGGTCTTTGGGTATAAGGCAAGGATTAGGGCGGAAAGAATAATTTCTGCTCCAACCCATAAAGCAATGCATTGTATGGAGAACAGGGTAGTCAAGTGGTAAATACCACTGTGGTATATACTATGGTAAATACCGGTAAATACCATGGTAAATACCAGTAAATACCATGGGTGGCAAATACTGTTTATGCGACACTTTGGCACATACTGGCACATACTGGTATAAAGTGGTAAATTAAATAAAGTTGGATTTTCCTCTTGGCATATGCTGGAATTTATACAAGCACAAATAAAGTAAATTTTAAAAAAACGTGAAAATTGACAAGTTTCAATTTCAAAAGTAGCTACCACATCAATGCATACAATTCATGCTATTCTGGACGGCCAATATGGCAACGTTATCGATTTAAATGTACATTTGCTCGTCATCAATGATCAAACGGATCATCGGAGAGACAATTTTCTACATTTGGTTACGTTCAAACTGACTCAAGGAATAGGCTTCATCATGACGTAATGACGAACCTAGCGTTTTGTTTCGGTAAACTTAGTTCACAAAACAAAACCGATTTTAGTGACTACTTCGACGAATAATTTTTGATTGGCAGGACGTAAACACAGAATTGCATAATGGCTTACTACACATTAACTGAATACTGAATTCGTTTACTGTTGCATGCTACTTAAATATAATTCTGTAGCAACTACACAATTAAGTTCCCCTTAATAAATCAAAATGATTTGGTGTAATAAGCGTAACAGATATTTTGTATTACTTGCTGTTGTGGTTTTACTAGAACTAGAATTATATTACTACCTGTTTTAAAAATCTTTAGGCTTCATAAAGGTATGTACCAGTATTTACCACTATATTCCCTATTCAACATGGCGGGCCTAGCATCTACGCTGACGAACGCTCCTGATAATTTGATCGCTCCCGACGTAAATAACAGGGCAGTTAGATCAGAATTACCTAATTATATCCAGTTCAAGCTGAGGGAGGGCTGGCTCATAAATAAAATACTGGAAATTGGGTGTACATTCTATAGCTCCATGGATATTGAGATTGCTAAATTACTTCTACAAAGTGAGTTTGGCAGCGTGCTAAAAATGGCGACTCCGCTTATTGTTCTCAAGACTCACAGACCCAAACCATTGAACAAGGAGAGAAAAGACATGAGTGAAACCATTAACGCAATTGTAGCGCTAGACAAACTTGAACCGAATCTCACCTTCTACACTGTAGAATT
The DNA here is from genome assembly GCA_949802685.1 of Dicyrtomina minuta. Taxonomy (NCBI): domain Eukaryota; kingdom Metazoa; phylum Arthropoda; class Collembola; order Symphypleona; family Dicyrtomidae; genus Dicyrtomina; species Dicyrtomina minuta. The sequence goes on from OX461809.1 coordinate 50,320,453, forward strand.
GAACTGAGTGCCACCGGAAAACTTCAATATACTAGAGTCTATCCTTTTGACAAAAAAAGTCAAGGATCTTGAACAAATCATAGCAACCACAACCAACCTGAGTCAAGCATGTGAAAATATTGCCAAAGATTTAGACAAATTCTATGATCAAGTAAGTGCGATTAATGATGCCAGAAACAGTGTGAGCTCAGCAGCAAATGCAGCCATGTGTTCTAGTGAAACCTTCTCATCCATTACTTCCAAAGGGATATCGAAATCGAACTGAATGGCACACAGTCAACCGAAAATAACAGCAAAAACCAACCAGTAATGAGCCGCAGACTAAAAGAAGAAAAGAAATTGTAGGTAAACTGATCGACCCTCAGGGAGAAGGCGGCACTGACCTGGCCTCCCTGGTTACTGACAGGAAGAGAAAATCTCACTATTTCATCTCAGGGCTGAAAAAGGAGGTGGAACCTGCGGCTATATCATCTTTGCTAAAAGATAGAAGCATAGAAGATATCAGTGACGAAGCTAAAGCCTAGACATGATGATCAAAGCTACGCCTCTTTTCATGTGTCATTCTGTACGGATATGAAGGAATTCACTGTTTTTAACGCTGGTTTTTGGCCATGTGGTATACGAGTGAGGAAATGGATTCATCTCCCCCGCGAAGTACTACCCCAGAAATCCCCATCGTTGACACAAACAGTATGGCAAACATCATTGATGATGACCATGAATAAAAAGTTAAATATTGCCAGCTGGAACTGCAAAGGGTTCAAATCCAATCAAGAATGGATGCAAATCAATCTATTACACAATGACATTATATTACTGCAAGAAACCTGGCTGCACAGCTTCAAGAAGACTCTCATAAATTACCACTTTCCTAAATTTGAAAACGTCTCATGCACTTCAATGGATAGCGGTGCCAAATTTCGAGGCCGACCACACGGTGGCATCAGTGTTCTATGGGCTAGTAGCCTCAGCGAGTCAGTGTCCACACTAAAATTTAATTGCAACCGTATCAACGGTATCTGCAAAATAATTAACAATACAACTATCTCTGTCATTAATTGCTACTTCCCTTGCTCAGATCAACCTGAAGAGCAAAGTGCATTAATTGGAGCTCTGGCGTCTTACATTGAGTGCAGTGAAAGTGATCACCATATTATTGGGGGTGATTTCAATATCGGTGCATGTTCACAAAAATTCAAAGAGCTTGAATATGCAATGTCTGAGCTAGGAGTTACTTTCATTGACACTAAAGTGCTTGATAGTGACACACATACCTACATCAGTGACATAAACGGGTGTTCTTCATGGCTGGACCATGTAGCTGGTAGTGAAACAATCAGTCTTAATAGTTCAGTTAGCGTTTTGCATGCAACTCCCAGTAATCACTCATGCCTATTACTTACTGTTGACCTTGGTTTTGTACCAGTGCCCTCTTATAAACAGCCGACTATCAACACAACCCCAATTGTCAATAAACCTGCTCAAATAAATTGGAAAAAAGTGTCCACGTGTACTGTCAGCAAATATGAGGAGCTCACTCAATTGCTAGCGCTTAGTATAGTCCCAATTTTAGAGTCAGCTGAGGGGTGTCGAGAGCGCTACTGCTCCCACAATTCGATTCACAGCAAACACATCTGTAACGCGTATGATCAATTAATGAGCGGTATCTTGGCAATTGATCAGCATATGGGAAGAATAGCGAGGCATAGAATTAATAATGTTGCCGGGTGGAAGTCAACAGTGAAGGAGCCGTACCTCAAGTATAAAAATATGTATGCGGAGTGGGTGGCCGGAAGCAAAAAACATACTAATACCTACAATGATGTGAGAGCTGCAAGGAAAAAATTCAAATCCGAATTACGAAATAAAATGAGAACACAGGGTGAGATAAAAGCCGCTATGCTTGCTACGCATCATGGGGAAAAGGACTTTGTGAAATTCTGGAAAGAAGTCAGCAGTCAACGCCATAAACAGACTCCCTGTATCCCAAATAAACTTGAACAAGCGGAGAGCGAAATAGACATAGCTAGTATGTGGAAGACTTACTTTGAAAGTCTCTTTTCTTCCAACAAAGTGGCTTCCACCTGACAGTTCACGACTAGACCCAGTAAAGATGAACTGAATACCAAGTTCACCCTATTCCAAGTACATCAAATTCTGAAAGGAATAAAAAATGGAAAAGCCCCCGGCCACGATAAAATTAAAGTAGAGCACTTGAGATATGCACATCCAGACCTGGTTGTGCTTCTTACTAGGCTTTTCAATGCTATGGCGTCTCATTCTGTACTTCCGAACTCCCTTATGCTGGTAAACTTAGTCCCTATCTTAAAAAAAGGGCCTTGACCCTACAAAAAAAGAAAATTACAGGCCAATTGCCTTAGCAACACTCTGCTCAAAAATCTTGGAAAAGCTAACTCTACAACTGTATGAGAAACTACTCACAACAAAGCCCAATCAGTTTGGATTTGAAAAAAAACTTGGTTGTGAGCTAGGCATCTTTACTTTGAAGCAGATCATTAATTATTATAAGCGTAATAAGACTCCAGTGTATGTTTGCTATCTCGATGCCTCTAAGGCTTCCGATAACGTTGACCATGACATTCTCATCAACAAGCTGAAATCAAGAGGACTGCCGAATTGTATTATTCTGCTCCTAAAATACTGGTTTGAGCATCAACAGTTCAGCATTAGGTGAGGTGCAGTGAGTAGTGACTATTTTGAGGTGAGGAAAGGGGTAAGGCAAGGTGGTATCCTCTCTCCGCATTTCTTTGCTGTATACATGGACACATTAAGCAACTCATTAAATAAGGAGGCAATAGGCTGTAAGCTTGAAGACGTCCAAATCAACAACATCATATATGCCGACGATGTATGTCTACTCACTACAACCGTATATGCTATGAACCGTCTTCTTAAGATTTGTGAAACATGTGCAGAAACACACAACTTAGCCTTCAATCTGGCGAAAACCCACTTGCAAGCATATCTACCGGCTTGGATTAATCACTGGGACAGGGATGGAACGGTGACATTCCAAGGAGTTAGACTGGCTCTGGAGCGGTCTGTAAAATACCTGGGTTATGACATGGAGGTAAAATCATACCATAACAACACGATCAACTCTGATGAAGATGAAATAGCAAGGCGTATCAGAGCTTTATAAACGTGCAAACATGATAAAATCCAGATTTAATAAGTGCAGTTCGGAAATAAAAATCTATCTATTCTGTACATATTTATCTACAATATATTGTTGAAGCCGCTGGAATATCAAAGGTCAGACGCTAAACCGCATAAATGTAGCCTACAATGACTCATTTCGGATTGTGTGTGGATACAGTAGGGACTGCAGTGCTACGGAGATGTTCTTGGACAATGGAGTCAGAAATCTGGCCGAGGTCTGTAGTCAAGCCAAACTTCTCTACTAAATAGAGTTGCCACCTCTGAGAACCTAATCGTCAGCACAATTTACAATTCTAACATTTTAACCCAATCCCACCTAGGAATCAAATAGCTTCGAATTAATTAGTTAATGACTGAAAATAAATGGTTAAGTATACCCACGGTAAAAATTAGTGATCTCCTGCCACGAGTGAAAAGGTTTCCTGCATACCACCACATAATGGTCTTTTCTCTAAAAACTTTGTGTATGCTCTGTTTCTAAGCTCTAGTAGCTGTTTTGTTATGTAGTATCTAAGAACATTTCTCATATATCTTTAGTTAGTATGATTTTTGTTTTGATTTCTCTGTTTGTTTTTTTGTACCTCTGGACCTTAATGGTCTGTCTCTAAGAATATAAATAAATAAAATATACCGGTATATAACGGGATTTACCAAAGTGGTGCTATTTTCCATAAAAAAGTGGCATATTGACTAGTGGTACATATTTACCACTTGACTACCCTGGTATAACATGTTAGAGACGTCGTCCCCTGTGCGCCACATTTAACGTCGCCACAAGTATTCGCACAAATGCAGATAAAGCTCATCGTTGGGAACGTCACCTCTGCAGATCTCGCGCCGAAATCCTCCATTGGGATTTGATGAAAGTAGCGAGCGACCGCTATTCCCGCCCGCCCTCCTCACCCCGCACGTGGGCAACCACCCAAGGAGGGAGGGGGGACGGGGTTGGATACGTTTGGGGGGAGGGAGGAGGGGGAGGTGCAGGAAGAGTTGATTAGCCATTAATATGTTACTTATTACTGCATTGGTCACTATCGTTATTGTCACTATTGCACTCTCTAGCTGGAAGTTGGAACTATCATGGAAGACCAAAAATATGTTAAATGTTAAATCTTTATCAATATAAGAAACATGTAATAATTACGTTTTCATTGTATTTGTTACCAAGATTTATAAATTATAGTAATCTATATCTAATTCAGCGCTAAAATAGTTTGGTTAGGACAGGATCAAAGCAAACACTCAAACAACGTTTAGTAAACTCACAAGCATGTATTCGTGTCCTTAGAGAGCCACCCCTTCGCCATGCTGGAATACAATCATCAGTAGCCACTTTCAAGTCAGATTTTAAGGCGGAAGACTCGATATTCTGTGATGTTCCACTTAATAATGGGATAGAAGATGGACTAGCTCGCCCAGGAACTATAATATGGTCGATCTCAGACTCTGCATCTTTTAACTTCAATAACTCTTCTCTTCTTGAAGGTGCTATATAGGATTTTAAGCAATTTGAAAAGCTTAGTTAAATTCCTGCCACTGGAAGCAGCACTTTTGATACGCTCATTCAATTTATTCATATTAATTACTAGTTCCAGATTTAAAAATACTGGAACCCGCGACCAAAGAGAAGCAAGCTATACCTCAAATAGTCCCTTTAGCAAATCTAACGATAAGAAAAAGGCCGTAGTCCACCTTCCATTAGCAATTATTAACAGAATTATGTATGTGTTACTAAAATTGCACACGTAGCACAAGAAATAAACGACGGCTTTAATAAATTAATACTGGTGTTTAAATAAATCGTTCCCTTTGCCTGTTTGAGTTTTAAATACACATACGCAGTCTTAATAATAGGCAAACAAACTGCACATAATACTAATAATATAAAATTATAAATAACCCAGATTTAGACACAATAATTTAATTGAACCATGCCTGCCTACAACCAACAACAATATACCTAATGTCTAAATATCAAGGAGTTAAAGCGTAATAAGTAAGAGCTTGCAAAAGTAAGTATATAAGATATGTAGTAAGTTAACAGGTATTTAGGCCTTAATATACAAAATAAAATACAAATAGCAGATATGACATATTACCCTCAAAATTACTGGAAACTATTACGTCACTACTATCATCATTTTCGTTGGAGTGAATATCAATAAAGGTAGGAAGTTCGGCGGTGGAATGAGAGGCATCAGAAGATGGAAGTTCGCCCACGGTATCTGCTGCCTCATTAGATTCATCTTCTTCGTCTTCTTCAAATTGTATTAACATTATCCAGGTCAAGCGCAGCGATAAAAAGACAGAACACACATCTATGTTAGTCATATTAAGTCAAAATCCAATATTAGATACGTTAGAAATTATAACTGCACAGTAATCTTATATTATGTAGTTTGAGATCCAAAGTAATTTGGAATTTCCATCCACCAAAATTTTAAATTCGTGTTAAAAGTACCTTACAAGCAAATAAATAGTAAAATATGCAATAATAATATTTTTCACTTTCGTGGTTTAATTAAGTGTAAATCCTTCAAAATCAATCATGCTAAGTTGAACAAACTTAACAATGGCAGGAATAAATATCTAAACGATTCTATTGGCAAGAACCAGCGAATTATGCACATTCAGCATTTGAGCTCCAATGTTTCATTACGCCACTTAATTTTTCAGTAACACAAAGGAAGCGCAAGACACATGCTTTAGACTCTTTTCTTACCTGTCCCACTGTTAGACGGTTCAGGTAGCCGAGGGTGACCCGACTGATTGGCAACAATAGATAAGGTGTTATCAAAGTCAGCCTTCGGAGGTCTGCAAACAAGGGAAAGTAAGTTTAAAATTTAAGGCAACTGAAATATGTAATGGTGATTAATTTACAAATACAAAGTATAACTACTTTTTCTTAGGCGGAAGAGGGAGAAGGTTAGCCTGTTTGCCGATGGACTCAATGTTCTTGTTTATATCATGTTTTTTCTTGAAGTCCTCAAGAATAGGAACAACACTGTCATCAGCAACATCTAAAGCGGTTTGATCCTGTAGAGAATAACATCAACACATTTGATTTCAGGAATAACTTTTATGAAATGAGCTCAATGCAAGAGCTACATTGAATGCGAAGTCAAATTTAATAAAAATTCAAGTTAGTACTGCCCACACAAAAATTGCACTCAGTTTTTGTCTCACATTATTGGGTATATAATAATAATAATATTATAAATATAAGACGCTATGTTAAAATTAAAATACGTATCAATAACTAATCTGAGGTCCGTTTTTATTTTTACTTATCTGCTGATAAATTAATAACTCTTTTAAGTGTGGAACAATACGATATGTTATGGGATAGTAAAATAATTTACGCAGTTATTCTTGACATTCATATCGCACATATTTTCTAAAAGAACTTCACATGCTTCTTTTTGTCCCCAATGAGCTGCTGCGTGGAGAGGAGTCCATCCATCCATATCACGACTATTGATATTCGCAGTGGCTTTGATTAACAAGCTAAACATAAAAAACAAGGATTTTACCGACATTACGATAAGCTAGACAAATCAATTAAATAGATCATACTAAGCAAGTGGACTACGAAGTCATCTAGTAAGTACATACATTGGTGTTTAATGCAGTCTTATGTAAAACGGCCGAATACACTTTACGAAGTTTTTTGCAAATTATTGAAGACCACGAATAATCATACTTATGGCTGAACATTAGGTTTTCAATTCGCCTCCGACAGGGTTAAAAAGGCATGGGAAGGTACTAAAAAGTGTGTACATTTAGGCAGGTTCCGCCACCTGTATTTCCCACAAATATTGACTGATTTGACTAAAACGTATTGTGATGGGAGATACTGTACAAACATCAAGATGATTTTTTTTTAATTTGTAATTTTGCTTTTGAAGTTTTTTACCTTGTTAAATTAGGTGTAAAATAACGGTAAACGGATTTTTCCTACCAGGACTTTTCCTACCCACGACCAAACATAGGACTTTTCCTACCTATGCACAAAAAAACACATCGCGCAACGATACACCCACAAGTTTTGTATTGTATTAAAGCCTTATATTCAATTTATGAAATTCAACCTCGAATGTATGATGTCCGAAGTATCTTTTTTACGGACACTACCTTTGGGGGTAGCATTTGTGTGGTAAGTAAATGCTTGGCAACTTTGAATGATTGTTACGGTGATGGCGGTTTTAATTGAAGAAAATTCAGCAATTGTTTCTAGCAGGGTTTTAAAAATCCCACCTTTAAAGTGGTAAATACCACTGTGGCATACACCATGGTCAATACTGGTAAGTGCCAAGGGTGGTAAATACTCTTTTTGTGACTTTTTGGAACATACTGGCATACACTGGTATAAAATGGTAAATAGACAAAGTTTTGAATTTCTCCTTGGCATATACTGGCATTTATACAATTTACAAATTCAATTTACCCTGTAAATTGTATGGTCCTATGTCTTATGACCGAATGGTTTTTGTACGATTGTTTTTTGTACGAATTTTCTATCTTCGAATTTGAGTCTTTTGTACTAAAATTTTTTGTACGAATTAAAAATGTACGAAATATAGTTGAACGAAAGTATTTTGTACGACTGCCAAATTGCGTACGAATGAATGATGAATGGAAATAAGTTACGAGCGTACAATTAAGCACTTAAGTGTGCGACAACTGTGACTTTCTAGAAGAGGCAGTATACAAACCTGCTGGAGTTAGGAATCTGAGTTTGGAGTTTGGGCAGGGCAGTCTTATTGTCATTTTCAAAATATAAGTTTACGCAAGGCTAGAAAAACGACTTTGTGATACAGTTTTATTTCATGTATTCACACTATTATTATTCATGTTACCTAACGTTTTATTTCATTCTGTTTCAAATCATTTCAAAAGTTTTTTGCCATTTGTACGATTATCACAATCGTACAAAAAACTTTTGTACAAAATAAATTTGTGCACAAAAATTTCGTACACCGAGCATTCGTACAACTAGTTCGTACAAAAGGCATTCGGTCATAAGACTACCCCGTTTAAAAAATGTTACTATTATATATAGAATACCTTATTGCATAATTAAGGGGGACGTCGAATGGCTTATCTTCGTCTCCCACGCTTAGGTAATGGTATGTTGATTTTAACTACTTTTCCAGTGAGTGTAGACTCAATCAAGCTATTCATTACAGCTAAACCAAATACGAGTTTACAAGCGTATTTCTTCACGTATACTATCCCGACATTATTAATTATTGGAAGTGGCACGATAAATGGTTTTATCCAATTCCATTTATAAGCAGCTTTCTGAATGGAGAGAGGATTGGACTGGCAGCATTACTAGATAATAATAATAATAATAAAAATAATGATTTATTGTCAGGAAAGCATACATGAAACAAACACCAATTTTTTACATGAAAGCAAGGTTCAAAGTAAATAGTAATATGTTCCAAAGATAGCAGACAAACTAAAATCTAATTAATTGGGAAAACCTTAACACTATGACTTACAAACTAACTGTATTACTGGTGACACTTGGTTAGTTTGAGTATTGCGGCTGCTTCTAATTTATTTAGTTGTGTAATTATGGTTGGTACTACTGATTTTTGGTATCTTTTAGTTTTACACAGTATCGATTTAAAATGATTAGTCGATCTGGTAGTACAATATGTTTTGGGATTCAAGTTTAAAATGTGCTTAAATCTGTTTAATGCCAACAACGACTTTCCAAGTTTACAATTTAGGTAGTTGATTCTATCAATGATCGGCATCATATTTACATCTTTGAGTATAATTTGGTAGTTAGCTGAATTAACTTTACTTTTTGTAATAATTGCTAAACAACGTTTTTCTAATCTACATATTTTTTTTTGTCACACTTATTTAAATTACATCCCCACACTGCTATTGCGTATTCTATTTGGGATCTAACATACGTTTTGTAGACAGTTAACAATTCACGAATTGAGAAGCCAAAGTGACGTAACTTTGATAACATAAAAATGTTTTGACTAGCTTTTTTGACTACTGAATCTACTTGATTTTTCCAACTGAGTTTATTGTTTATTTGTACACCCAATAATTTACAACAGGTAATTTTAGGAACAGTAATATTATTGATTGTGAGGCTGAGATTTTTACTTGATTTTCTTGGATTATTTTCACGTCTATTGTCTATGATAAGGACCGCACTTTTTTGAGAATTTAATTCCATGTGTAATTCATTGGTCCAATTGCTAATGTTATTAAGTAATTCCTGCATTTTAGGCTGAGCTGAATACAAAACTTTCTCAGCTAAGGCTAAGTCGTCTACAAAACCGGCATTAGAGTGGTTATTAGGGTTGGAGTTAAAACAAAACTTACTAACATTTGTGAGAAGTTTGTTTATTAATAGTATAAACAGAAGTGGAGCTAATTTGGTCCCGTGGGGGGTCCCATTGTTTATATTTAATGAGTCAGAAAGAATTTGGTTGCCTTTGACGCACTGTGACCTGCATTTAAGAAAGTTCACTAACCATAGTATGTCGTGGGGGTTGACTTTACTTTCGATTAAAATTTTGACTAGTACATTGTGATCTACTAGATCAAATGCCTTCTTGAGATCAAGAAAAACAATAATTACATAGGAATTTGATCGGTCAAGAGCTTGTAGCGTAAAGTTTGTGAGTTGGGTTAAGTAATAAGTAGTAGATGATCCTTTTAATGACCCAAACTGATTAATGTCGATTTTTTGTTCAACTTGTTTTAACAGTCTTGAAAACATAAAATTTTCTTGTACTTTTGAGAAGATGTCAGTTTGAGTAATTGGGCGAAGATCGTTTAACGATTCAATGTTTGAAGTTTTGGGAATTGGGGTAATAAACCCTTTCTTCCATTGCTGAGGAACAATGTAAGTTTTGAATGACTCATTAAATATATATGCTAGAATATCAGCAATAAGACATCCAAATTCTTTTAATATTGAAGTCGGTATCAGATGATTTAGATTATTTTTTGAGGAGCGTAAATGGTCTAGTTAGTAAGTGACTTCAAGAGCATTAACTTCTAGTGGTTTAAACTGAGCATTAATTGGAGCTAAGTAAGGGTCTAGAATTGCTTCGTAGGTGTTGTTGATTGATGTGAAATGTTGACAGATTTGATTTATGGTATTAAGTTCAGAATTACTTTTAAGCATGGTAGAGACTGTTTGAATACAAGAGGTGCTGGATTTAATTCCGCAAATTTCACTTACAACCTTAAACCAGTACCTTGGTCCATTTTGTTTGATTTTGTCATCCAATGATTTACGGAAATTGAGTTTTGCTAATTTAATTAATTTTGAAAGGTTGTTGTGTTTCATTCTATAGTCTGGATAATTTTTTGCTTTGGACAACTTGACTTCTTTTATGGAATCTAATATTTGTTTTGTCAAATATCTGGGTCTGTCGGTTGAAATGGTTTGTTTTATCACTAGGACGGCGGAATTGAAGGTTGTCAACTTTAGTATCTATGCTGACAGTATCATCATATAAACTGTAGAAATCTGAATTTTTTATAAGTTTGACGAATTCTTGTTTATTCGAAAAACTGTAGACACGAGTGAATTTACTTGCTTTAGTGATCTTGACAGAGGAGAATTTTGCTTTTGGACACAAGCCTATTCCAACATGACCATAACCTTTACCATCCAGCGGGGGGAGTGGCTCTGGAGATTTGAAATATTGATTCAGGTTTGTGTATAGGAGGTCCAGAGTACTTATGTTTGTAGACTGGGTAGGGAAGAAGGTGGGGAAGTCAATCAATTGTTTTATTCTTGCTGCTGATTTTAAAATCTATTTGATAAATCTTATTTAAATTGATTTTCACTTTATTTTACTTTTCCGAGCTGTACCAGTGCCTATATCACCTTAGGAAGCCATTTTATTGTTGGAAATTGTATAACTTGACTGAAGATAAATGCCAAGATACATGACGTAGTACGACAGGGATGACTAAGCCACTGCACGCGTGCAAAAGTTTTCACGTAAAAGGTTGAAAAATTGCACGCAGAAGACCGCACAATATGATGACATTTTCTAGAAAAACGTGATTTAAATTTTATTTCCCATTTTAGTTCTCATTCCCCCGGTCTTTTTATTAATGCGTAGATTGTAAACATAAACAGTCATAGAGTAATGAAATCTCTATTTCTCCATTTTATCAGTTTTTCATTTCCTTTATTGTAACAAACCGATGGTTAAAGCGCCAAATTTAATCTATAGCAAAGATACGCGAAATCAAAAATTACTTGTATTTCTAGTTGTCTAGCACGTGTACCGGCTAAATAAAATTGTTAAAGTTAATCAGATCTAGTTGTGTCAACGGACAAGTTTTAGGAGTTGTAGAAATTTCAATATGCAGTTATTGAAACAAACGGCAAAGCCCTTAATAGCGTTTTGTGTCGTAAATCTAATGTTGACCGCCATTTTACCACAAACCACAAAAATCTTACTACGCTTACACCAATCGAACTGAAAGAGTATAAAATCAAAACTCGATAGATATAATAATCAGTCAAAATCCTTTGTTACAAATGTTTCAGCATTTTCAAAATAGAGATGCAATTTGCAACCAAATAAAAGACATAGCTGCTGGAAGGCTTGTTGTGAAACACTTAGTGTCTCGAATTAGTACTGCTGGTGGAAGTTGAATTTCAATATTCTGGAATTCTAATGTAAAACGATGTGCGTTAGTTGAGTCGTGGAAAAGTTTTGCAACGATTTGTAGAAAGCTTGGACGAAATAAAATTGTTTATGAATTAACAGCAGTCGAAATTTTAAGAATTAGATAACGTTCTGTAGTTGTGATCTCATGTTCTTTGCTGATTTTAGTCAGCACTTCTATAGGTTGAATTTAATTTTCGAAAAATTATTAGCGGTTGTTTAAGAGTCAATCGTCCTATTTTAAAAACGCTTTAATCAATTTTCCAGTTTATAAAAAACATTTAAGTTCATTAGATATGCAACAGATTCACTGTCAGCCAAGTAGCAGAGAACGAAGGCTGACCGATCTAGTACCGGTGCGCCGTTCTCCCAAACACTCAGCATGGGCTCCAGAATTGGAAATTGACGAAGGCAGCTCCAACGCACAGCTCCACACGGCTCCGATGCGCCTTGGTCCCTAGAAACCCTTGAGGTAGAAGGGGGTGGTAAAAAGTTTCTATCATTGACGAGTCAAGGTATATATTTTTGACGCGTACATTAGAATAGAGGTACTTTTACTCCTACTCCTACGTATGCATATGCAAGTGACATGTAATAACATGGCAATGCTATATGCTATATACTATACTATATAATAGTAATAGTACACTTAGTCAGTACAGATACAGAATAACATAATAAAAGACAAATAAATAAAGTAGTGTTCATACAGAAATTAAAATTAAAAAATGCTTAGCTGCCATTAAAATTCTCAATGCATACTTAAAATAGTTTAAATTAAATATTTAATTTAATATTTTGTGCAAGTTGCAAGTTTTATTGGTTAGGGTTTGGGTTGTACTGTCACTGCTTGGGTTTGCACTTGTATATAGCATAGCACCAGAAGCAAAAAGCACTGTTTATTGCCAACTGCGGCTTACATTCATAAGCTAAAAGGTGAGCGGAGTGTACTTTTCAACTTTTTACTGACAACTGACACTCAATCACCCAAGAAGTCAACTGACGCAGCCCAACAACTAAACAAAATGTTGAAATAAGATTTCAATAAATTATTAAAATAAAAATATCAAAAATTCCAGTATTACAGTTTATTTAATAAGTGTTTAGGTATTAAAAGTGCAAACTTTGAAATTAGGAAATAAAAAGACAAATTACATTTCGGTTAGTGCATCGTAAACTTGTGTTGCAACAAATAGTGCATTGCATGACTTGGTACTATGGATAACCAAGGAAAACCGCATTCACTATCATCTTCAGCATTACAACCAACACCTAAAACAACTATACTAAAATCAACGGCCGCAGTTGAAGCAAGATTGGAATTAGCCCAAATGAATTCATTCCACTCACGAAGAACAGGATTATTATCAAAATTGACAGCAACTTTGTTTTCTTAGTATATGATTTACTTTTATTTTTTTAATTTATATTTTTGTTAAAAATAAAAGTGTGAGACACAATTGTTAGTGTCATTGATGTGTTAGTTTCTGACAGTACCGCTAATTTTATTAAATGTTTTTGTTTATGATTTCAATTTATTATTTTTCAATTAATTAAAAAAATAAATTACATGGATAATAAAAGAATAAAACTCACAAAAAAACATACGTGGCTTTAGGTTGTTGCACTGTATTTTACTACATACTTATAATAATAATATAGTTTAAATAAAATAATTAAATAATGTTGCATACGCATTATTAAAATCTTCAACATACAGCAATATTTAATATAATTATTATTTTTTAGTTGAGTTGTAACACTTAATTCTATTACACGTTGGCCACATGCTTTATACTTATAACCTATACAGTAATATAATATATATGCAGTGATAAGCATTAGCATACAGCATTAGTATTAAATATATTAATATATACGGCATACGGTAGGTAGGTACTACTTAAGGTAGTTAAGGTACTTAGGTACTCCACGGTAGTCCACAGTACTCCACAGCGTACAGCGTACAGTGGACGAAAAAAGATGCTCCTATAGTCGGGGGTCGGCCCAGAAAGCAGGCGGAGTGGAAATTTCATAGTCGAAGGCATGGGCTCCACACGGCTCCACACAGCTCCAAAACTCGAGGAGTCCGTTTTATTTTTCTTGGAGGGCTCATATGCGCCTTTTTTTCGTCGAAAAAAAGACCGATCAAAAAGACGAGAACGACGGCATTTCGTTCTCGTTTGGCTTACAATGAACAGATCTCATTTTGAAGAGTTGCAGACAGAATACTTTAATTAGATTCTCCACGTGTATATAGGCGCATACAAAAGTTTTTCACTAAAACCGACTTGCACGCAAGCTGTTTTTTTTTGGATTTGCAGATCACACACAAAATGTTAGTCATCCCTCTAGTACGATAACATAATCCTCGCTATGAATGTGAGAAACTTAAATGCAATTATAATACGCTAATAGTATGCAAAACCGTAGATAATAGTCACGAATTCGTTTTCTTGCTTAAACTACCTATACTGCCCACCACCCCAAAAGTTGGTAGTTAAAAATGGGGTTTAGAATATACTGCTTAAACTGCCAAACTCCAAAACTGCTGCGTACCTTTGTTAAACTGCCTAATCTCTTTATGCCGAGGGAACTTGCCCGGGGTGAAAATTATCCGAATGGGAAAATGTCCGGGAGTAAAAGTGTCCGAATGGGAAAATGTCAGGGAGGAAATGTTTAGTCACTTGAGTGTATTTAGTTTTGAATTATGAACTCAACGATTTGAATATTTTTCTTCTCTAGGTATTTCAAAAGAGTAATGAGTGACAGGATGCTTACACTCAGGGACACGGGGGCATTGTCTCCCCCTGAAATTTTAAATTCCTAATGTTAATAAATGTGTACTTTATTATATACCTATGCTTAACATAGGCTTGTCTCCCCCTCCAGGAAAATTGACCTTCCGCAGCCACTGCTTACACTTAAGGTGTTACAATTTTGAACAAAGAGAAGAGAGGATGGATAAGGGCCTGATTTGAAGATAAAGAAAGGATAGAAAAGGAGATTAGTCGTTATGTAACGACCACGCTCCTTCTATCCATTTTTTTAATTTACTTTCCTAAGGCGTCGTGCAAATATTGCGTATAAGAAATAGGGGGCGGGAGGGAGTGTCATTGCCTGATACTTTCGTATACTGTAAAACAGAGGGGGGGGGGTTTGAGCAATTGATCGCGAATACAACACAAAAAACTACAATTCCAAAGAATTTAGTTAATTATTATACATTTTACTCCTTATGATTTGTGTATTTTATTATAAAGTGCAAAACAAATTGTTAGTTGTTTATTCAATTATATGTTTTATGCATTAGCATAGAAAATCCCTTTCTCTACATTATTTCTTCCCAGAGAACATGAAACGGTTAAAATTGTGTGGAAAATTGGACACCAGTTAGATTATCCTAAAAATCACATAAATTGTCGGGAATATAGCGCCTAACAACTGTTGCAAAGGAACTTTACTTAAATATTAGAACTTGACGCCAAAATTTCGAGTCAAAGGTTAAACATTGAACCGCAATGGATTTTTATTAAATTCACATACCTGGTGAATAATTTGCTGCTGATTAACGTTGTGATCCTAATTTTGGCAAAAACTAATTTGTGGCTCTAATTTGGGGTAATATTAAACTTTGACCCAAAAATAGGGTCAAGAATTAGTTTTTTGTTGAAAATAAAATCACGGTGCAGCAAATTCTGCATCATAAAAATTAACTTCAGAAATTAGTAATTATTTTTATTTTTGACCTTTTGGCCCAGAGTAAGGTCAAAAATTAATTTATTACCAAAACAAGGACCACCGTGTCAATCAGCAGCAAATTTTACATCGTGTACAATTATTTTGGTTACGATTTTATATTTCACCTGTGACCCAAAGTTTTGGGGTCAAGTTCTGATATTTGAGATAAGTTCCTTTACAAAGTTGCTAGGCGTTAATTTTTCTACGATACATCGAATATAAACGGGAAGAATCGCATGTCTCTGACAAGTAGAACATCTGATCAACCTGATTATTATTTGATGTGGTAACAACTTCTTATTTTATAATAATTTCAAATTTTATACACTTTTTTAGCTGTTTTTTTTTCGCTTAGTAAATTTATTTGGCATATGGTACAATAGTATGTACACTGTATAAACCCGGCTCGGCGGCCCAGTGGTTTAACTACTGAGCTGCTGAGTCGGGGAGTCGGTGGCGCTCTGGATTGGAGTTGGTATCGGTGATAGAGCTTGGTATGTCGGTGGGGAGCTGAGCTGGGGTGGGAGTGAGAGTTTAAGGGAGTTGGGTGCAGGCTGAAAAAATGCGTAGTGGTCATCTACCTGAGACGGAATTTCAGTACTGCTTAATAGTAGGTACCTACTTTGCCTGACTCTCGTACATTCAATGTATAAATTCGAGATTTTTCCCGAAGCACTTCTCTTCTAAGTATACTGCAAGCGCCACCATCCGATGACATTCGATAGAGTTGGTCGCTGATGGGTTGGCTTGGCAGAGCGTATTGGAGTCGTGGGGACCGTGAGAAAGTCCTTTCGATTCTATAAGATACTATGTTGAGCTTTTCCTTCGAAAGGGAAATATAGGCAATTGCAATGTCTGGTGTGAACCAGCCTAAATATATGCTTGCTAAGTGGTCCGCAGGAAGAGAGCGACTAAAACTAAATACTACAAGTGTAGGTACTAATTAAGAAAAAACTGGAAAGATTCAAAAACATACTACTCACAATGGGTAGTCCTGTTCCTGTCGAATCAATCTAAACAGTAAATTGCAGTGTATCATGCCCTATGGGTGAATATTACAAGACTGCTACATACATACATACATACATACATGTACACTATATACGAATATGGGAGCGGGTGGGTATTGGAGCTGATCACTATTGTATACTTAGGGGGGAGAGGGAGTACAAATATTTCAAAAAGTGTATACGCAATATGTGCACGACGCCTAAGTTATTAAATGTTTCTAGTAAAAAACCCTGGCCACAAAACACCTTTGCCGATACATTGTCAGAGCAAAATGTGGGCAGGCTGTCTAACTAACTCATTGACAGCAAATTGTAAGTCCTTTTGTCAAGAACATTTTAACTACTGTGCGCTTACTCTAAGACTTTTATGTATCCTTTACAGGCCGCAACATGCAATCCAGTAGCTCCAGTGGTAGGATGTGGTTCTTCTTGATAATCACCAGTGGAAGCCCACCTTTTTGCATCTTCCATCATCTTAATTTCTTCTCCATGACGAGCCTTATTTAGATCTATGCCTGTGCAAGCCAATATTTATTATATTTCCATTTATCACACACAACTTGTATTGGTAAATCTTACAATTGTCTTGTTAGTCTTATTCGTTTACTGGAACTTTGATCACCTTTTATGTTGATATCTTGCTTAAACAGTTCTTTTATGTCTTCGCTTTTGCAAATATCTAATGGTATGCAGCAGTCATTGTTTAATGCCACAACGTTAGCTCCATTTTCTAATAATAATCTAAAAGACAAAATATGAAAAATTTAGTTTAAAAATATTGCATTAAAATATGTAGAAAGGAACGTTATTCAACAATAATTGAGTTCAGCATGAAGTGAAGAAGAAAAATATTTTTTGTTTTTTACAGGAATTTTAAGTATATTAGGGAGCTACCACAAATGGCGACATCGAACTTCTTGATTTTTGCAACCCACCTACTCCCATTCTCATCACTTTATACACTGCGTAAATAGCTGTTTTTCATAACGTGTAATAATCTGACGACCTGACCACCATATATAAACAATAGTGTGTTACCTCCCTTATAGTACTAGCAACTGTAAATTATTTTATTTTATTTAATTAACTGCAGACATATTACAATTTGTGGCAATATTAAAACAGCCAACAGCCCGCAGTGCGGGTCCCGCACTTTTGATACCATTCAAAAACCAAGGATATTGGATTCGTATGGCTAAACAAATAGCCTGTCTTGTGGACGGAATGTAACAGCATTTATAAAATTTTAATGTTTAACCAATACCAAGACATATAATGTATCTAATCGCAAGACAAACAGATTTTCTCGAAATTTTTTAGGATATTTTTGTAAAATACCAAAATTGCAACTTTTTAATGAAATTTTAGTAATGATAAGTTCAGACTTCATTGCTAACTGGTTCGGGGTTGTATTTGATAACTAAATAAATATTGAAAATTTGAGTTGCAGCATTCTGCAAGAGCTGTAACAGTACACCCGAAGTAGTTTTTAAATTTTATCTGATAATAGGATGGCCACGCCTCCTCTTTGGTTCGCATATTTTTGAATAATTAAATACAGAGATGTTAAACTGAAAATAAAGACTAATATTTTAATTTGGGTAATATGAAAAAGCCACATTCAGATTTTTATTGGGATTTTATTATTACGAAATAATTATATTTGAAATCGCATTTTAATTGCAGTAGCTAGAAATACTCATACTTAAAATTGGATTGCAATAATATAAAATATTTAGAATCGGATTTAAAGGATTTTACTATTAGAAATACTAAATACGTCAGATTAGGATACTTATTTAGATTTAACTACTAAGGAATAATAAGATTCGAATTTGATTACATTAGTAAGAAATATAATCAAACGATTGTATTATTAGAAAATATTTAGATTTAGTTTGAAAGGATTTCACTATTAGGTAAATGCCACAGATTCTTATTTGGATTTAATAACTAAGCAATATTACGATCCCGATCTGGATTTGGGCTTTATTAATAAGAAGTATTTATATTAAAAATTGGATTGCATTTATAGAAACTATTTTTAAATATGTATATTTTGAATATAAATATATTTAGAATGAAAGGATTCCATCTTTAGAAAAAAGCCAATTTGATAAACTAATTTAGATTTTATAATTAATAAATGATTACGTCATGATTTAGATTTGGATTATATCAAAACAGGGTTCTTTGAATCATTTCGCAAGGAGTTGAGTCTCCCATCAAAAATGATTGAAGAAATAGTAGTTGCTACAATTCGTGGATCATGCCGAATCGCCCACAATCATTTATATAGTATGAATTTATTCAATAGTTGACTATTTACAATAATGTTATCTTTTGTTTTACGAGAACAATAATTAATAACGTGAATGATGTGTTTTGTTCTTACTGTGTCTTTATGGCAAGCGTAATAGTGCCCCAGTTGTAAATAAATATTTACTTTCTCTCTTTAAGGAGTAATTAAATTTCAATTTTATTAGCCAGAAATATTCACATTTGAAATTTGATTGCAACATTAGTAAATTAAAGATTCATGTTCGAAGGATTTTATTATTACGAAAACGTCACAATCAGATTTCGATTTCGTTTTTATTAGTAGCAAATATTTATATTTGATTTTGGATTTCATTGTTAGGAAAACGTCGCATTCAGAATCCGATTTCGATTTCATTAATATTAAATATTTGTATTTGATATTGGATTTCATTACACGGAAATATTTACATTCCACAGACAATTTCGTTAGTAGAAAATATTATGAATAATATAGTTGAAAACAAAGCTGTAAACCGAACAGCGTTTAAGTTTATCATGTCGATACTTATATTACGTTTGCCAGGTTTGCCTACAATGAGGTTTCATACCCTTTATGCGTATTTTAAGTTTAAAAGTCGTTAGTCCTTGATTTTGCACAAACGTCTCGGGTTTAGGAGTACACAGGCGTGCATTTATTTGAATTTGGATGTGTGTAGTTTTATTAATTTGCTGCGTTGAAAAAATAGCACGCACTGCTAATTGTTTTTTTTAGTAAAAGCACAGCAAACATTTTCTAAAACTATGATTTAGTTTGTATTAGTATTTTGTGCACATTTAGTGACGTCAGTAAATCTATTGCCAGGTAGCGTATTTGCGTCTCGTTGAGCAGAAATTAGTATGGTAGCAGTGGTTCGGTTAGTATAGTCGGCCCCACCGTATTCGGTCCCGAATAGTCGGGTCCCGACCTTATTCGGTCTCTGCTCATAGCCGGTCCTGCTTAAATAGGTCCCATTTATTTTGAAATAATGAATACATACTACGGAATCGAACTGCGAATGTTAACAGTTACTGTTCAGTGTCATTACCCTTGTGTAAGAGTAGTTATTTAGTGGACGTGATGACGTGCTCTTGCAATACAAATTCGGCATTGTTTTTTAACTCTGAATATTTTATTATTTTAGGCGATGCATTTTAATTATTATTTGCTAATATTTGCCTCTTTATTATAACGATCTTTTAAACTTGAATAAATTGATGTTGGTTATTACCTAAACTAACAACTACAACTACTTTACTGAATACAGCTGGAATATAATCAAGATTAGCACTTACCAAAGCAAAATGCTTCCAAACAGCGTGACGCCAATAACCGACCAGACATTGTGAAATAAGTAAAGGTAAATATCTCGTCAATTTTGAAAGCGAATAATATACGAATACCATGTAGTACAAGCCAGGGTATGCTTTGTCTACTGTTAGCGAGTCGCAACTGCGATTTCACGCTGTATAGGATTTACTCACCTATTTTACTTTTTTAAAAAAAGACTACTAAAAATAAAGGAAGACTACCAGGAATCGAACCCGATTAATCTGATTGCCGGTCAGAAACGGAGCCACTCAGCCAGCCTGCCTTCCATTGCTGGAAGACAATTTTAGTAGTCTGTAATTTTGAAAGCCAATAATGGTGGCGCGAGTTTTATTTGTATTGAACAGTGGTAGGAGGCGCAAGACGAGAATTATCAATGTGAAATAAGTAAAGGTAAATATCTCGTCAATTTTGAAAGCGAATAATATACGAATACTATGTAGTACAAGCCAGGGTATGCTTTGTCTACTGTTAGCGAGTCGCAACTGCGATTTCACGCTGTATAGGATTTACTCACCTATTTTACTTTTTTAAAAAACCAGACATTGTACTATATCATATAGACAACCAGAAGACACCGTGCTAAATTTGATACAGTAGCCTACTCATAGGCTACCAGCAGAAACTACTGCCTCCTCTTAAAAAGTCCAGCACCTACCCCCGCTCCCTATATACCTACCTATGCCAAACATAATTGTGGACGGTAATCAAATACTCCGACCCCCGCCTCTTACAAAAATTGCAGAACAACTGACGACACGAATAGGCAAAATCTACCATTCGACGAAGTAAGTCAAGAAAGCAAAACCCCAAAACTTGAATGCTGACCACCTGCTGGAGTTTGACGAAGCTGTAGCAGATAATTTGCACCAAGCGCAATTATCATTAACATGAGTTATAAAGACCTGCTCGTAGCAGTCAGGAAAGGCAACCCGAAGATTACAACTAATTTATCGGAAAAAGTTGCAGCGACGGAGAAGAACATCAAAGAATGACTTGATAGAACTAGGACCTAATAGCAAAGTGAAAATCTTCGAAGATTAACTTCATTTAAGAGCAATAAAAGCCGGAATTTTCGTTATAAAACAGAAGCCAAATGGCACCCCAAATAACGCCGAGCTTGAAAAGAAAGTCCTTAGCATTGAAATAGCAGCAAGAAAACTAAATCTTATTTTTACGGGTATAAAAGTCAATGAAAAAAACCAGGTGACACTATCCGCTAAAGTTAAAAGCTCCAATACTGACCATCTGTCGCTAAATATCATAGAATCGGACTATTTCAGAAGGTTAAAAAGCTGAAAAGGGACTTACTGTACAAAATATGTTTCACCTTTCGATCTTTGAGATTACAACATCGAGTTGGGAGCCAAAACAATGCTACGGGAGAGGCAAGAATCTACGTACTACATTTACCCTGACCTACCTGCAATTGTGGCAAATGCAAAATATGAGTGTACAGTCAAACAAGCGGCACAAGGTAAGCATGGCTCTCAGACAAAAAGTCGGCAGACCCATACACAATTAACAAACAAATACTGTAAATAAAATCCTATTCTAAAATGTATATGGACTTATAAGATACAAACAAAACAAGCCAAACATAATTGTACAAAATGTGGAAACCTGAATTTCTGAACGAAATGACTTAAAGACAATTTTTAATGACTACACTATCATCTTAACTCCTGCAGTAAGTAAACGCAACAGAAAAAGAAAAGGACTCATTGTAAGGCCGCAAAATAGTATTACTAGGCTGTTTAAACTTGTCAACGAGACCGGCAAAAAATTACAATTGAAAATACAATTCAAGAAAAACCCACTCTTATCTGCTTCGCAAACAAACCACAAGCATCTCAGGATGACTACAAAATTAACGAGCTTTTGAAAGACAACCCTCAACTAAAAAGACATAATTGCATTTTAAAACACCAATAGTAAAACTGAAAACTTTGAGAACGCTTCAGAGGCCACTCAACACTTCAAACCAAGAAACCCGTCAGACCCGATCACCAACAAAAAAAGGCCAACAGAGCTCATCACGGCACACGAACTAGTAAACGGAAGAACCTCATCTGATCAGCATGGCAACAATTCGTACATAGGGCATAATGATAGTAGCCTTATTGACATATGCTTGTTTAACGACAAGACGATGGAATACGTTGACAATTTTTTAGTACAGTAAAATCCGTTTATAAGGGATCTGGCCTTGGATTTTCTGTCCCGTTTAACCGAATTCCCGTGTAACGGTTTAAGGGATTTCCCTATTAAGCGAAAGTTATTTACAATTTTAAAATTATTTTATTCTGAGTCAAAAACATGCCAAGGGCAAGGTATTTACAACGTTGTTTAAATATATTTATTGAGATTCAATGGAAAATTTGGTTATTGTAGTTTTTTTTTCAATTTCATTTTGCCGCACACAAACACTAATATTATGAAGATTCGAAAAAACATCAGTACAGTGCAGTAAATAAAATCTCTTCTTTAATAATGTCTGTTTGCTTTTGGGTCTTTAACTTTTGTAATATTTGATATTTCTGTTCAATGTCTAACGTGTTTCTTTTCCGCTTGGTCAACATTGTCGGTTGCGAACTCAATGAGAACTAAATAAGGATGAAATAAAAAGAGACACTAACAAGAAAAAAAGCTTTGTGTATAAATAGACGATTTACTTACTTCAATGAAAGATAATGTAAATAATAAGATAAATAAAGTCTTGTGGTCAAGTACACAGTAAAAAATATAGTAGCATTCTAGAGAGCATCTTATGTACTACTCGGCTCATTTTATTACAATTTCCCTCATAAATGACCAAAAAAGGCCTCAAATGCATGGAAAAACAGTCCCTTTAATCCGAATTTCCCTTGTATCGGTTCCCTTATATCCGGATATTTTTAACATTGAAACATAGGCTGGCCAACCAAATATTTTATAACTGTCCCATAAAGCCGTTTTCCCTTAGATCAGGATCCCTTATAAAAGGATTTTACTGTAATCGAATGTTTACAATCGGATCATCTCCCAATTCTGGTTAAGATCACACATAGGCAAAAACAGGTTTTTGTTCCGAATGCAAAGGGAAGATAAAATAGAGGGGAACAAAGAGAGGGCTATGAAATTTCGAAAGCAACTGAAAGCCGGACGCAGAGAATTAAACGTTGACTGGTTAGATTTCAAAACCGTTAGCAATTTAATTTACCAAGCAGCAAGTAAAACCGGAATGCGCACTTAGAAGGTAACCACGCCAACTGGTACACCCAGATATTAAAATCACATATTCTAAAAAATCATGCTAATTTTAAAAAGCACAGACCCATAGTAACTTGACTGCATTTAGCGTTGTTTGGCTACAGTGACCCGCTTAAGTTTTTATTTTTTGCCACCCTGGTATTTCTACGGTTCTTATCCGATTTACGCAAAATTTTGTTTTTCTAATCCCTAAACTGTTTACTAGAAAGCAATTTCAGGACTTTGAAAAATTAACAAATTTGTATTTGTTTTAAAAAAATGTATAAAAAAATTAGACCTCGATAATGCATATTTATTTTTAATATTTTTATTTTTCAAAATCTTGAATTTTTTCCTTGTAAACAGTTTCATGATTAAAAACACTCAATTTCATAAAAAACGGACAAGAACTGTAGAACTACTGCAGTGGAAAAATATTAAAATTTGATTTTATTTAAACTTTAGCGGGTCACTTTGACCAAACTGCGCATAACGCAGTCAAGTTATTTTAGTTCTGTACTTTTTAAAAGTAGTCCGAATGTTTGTAGTGGATGCTTTTCAAATAAGGGTGTAACACTTCGCGTGCTTCGCTTGTAAGGCTTATGCTGACCTAAGAAAGAATCACGGCCCTAAATGGTTTGACAAAGAATGCAACATTGCCAAACGGAATGGCCTTTCTTCTACATAAACATATCGCTGGTAAAGAGGCAACATGGCATAGGTACAGTCCAAACTTAAAAGTAACTCGGCCCAAGTCCATTCATTTCTTAAAAGTAACTTTGCACAAGTCCATGTCAGTTTCCTAAAAGCATGCAAATGAATAGGATGGGGCAGATAATGCAATAAATACGTACGGATACGTTTCCGTTTCAAACCTGTTGCAGCCTTTCACTGCTGGGTTTTCACAGCATGACGGTATTGACGGTTTTTGCAAAGTCCCTCGTATGCTTTTTGCCCGTTAAACGTTTTAAACGTATAGGATACAACAAGGAAAGTTTATTAATGACGTTTATACTTAGGGAAGGGGGGAGGGAAATGTAATATATAAACATAATGTGACGCTAAATTGTGAATGTGGTTACCCTTGGGGAAGGAGGTGTTTTGAAGTTTCTCATTTTTCAAAACTTTATTAATGGCCGATCCCTAATTGCGTTAACGCTATCCATTTGCATGCTTTAAATAAACTGACATGGACTTGTGCCAAGTTACTTTTAAGAAATGAATGGACTAGGGCCAAGTTACTTTTAGGTTTGGACTGGACATAGGTCATGTTGCATCTTTACCAGCAATATAAACAACACGCTTAGCAGCTTTTTAAAAGAAAATAACCTATTCGTCAACTTGTCCAAACCAAAAGGCTAGAGGCGCACAGTCAACAAGAATAGCAACTCTATTAGGTTCAAATGGGAAAGTAAACCGTTGAAGATTGTGAAACAGCACCTTAATCTATGCGTTCTCTACAAGCTGGTAAAATCTTTAATGGAGCGAAAGAAATATTTTTTGGAAAGTAAGATTACCAAAAACCGAGCTTTTTAACCGTGCAAAATTAAAAGCGTAAATATACACGTAAAGCTATTTAAATCTCTTTTTGGCATAATCATAATGCACGTTGCACCTGTCTTGGGATTGCGTTACAGCAGGGACTTGAAAACTTTCAAATAATGTTTTTAAGAAGATTTACAGTCACATCTAACTCAACACCAGGACCTAAGACTAGTAACAGGAGCGCAAATAATAATAATAATAATTTATTCATTTGGTCGATTTGGCCTCAGCCCATGCAACATTCATTATTTACAGATTGGTTATTCGAGATAAATTGATCCTCGGTTTAAAATATGTTAGCATAATAATGCATTAATAAGTACTGTGATTACAGGAGCGCAAAACAGTAATATGTAGCTATTTAAAGCACTACTTACGTTTCTCGAAAAGGTCATTAACTCCAAGGAAAACAGTATAACCAAAAAATGCTATTTAGATTCAGATTTAGCTACAGAGAGTAGATATAATGGCTGAGTAGATATGGCTGCTACACATAAAAAAAGATCTTAGTTGATGCATACTTGTAAAAACGCTCTAGAATCTGAATAGTGAGTATTTAAAGTAACATAAAGCCTAAATTCTAGAAAAGTACCGACTTAACTGTATTAATATAGACGTGCAAAGAATGCAGCACACTACAATACTACGGCCGCTTAAAGACAAAAGGCACAAAGATCGGAATACTTTGAAATGGGTTTAGCCTGGAACACGGTGAAATTTATACTGAACCTAACATCTGGCCTGCCTAGAATCGTCGTTAGGGAAAAGGTCATTTACCCTAACGGAATGAACATACTATTGAAGCAAGTAGAAACACATGACTGACCTGTGCGGGATGGAAGAGGAAGACACCTTCCACGTAATGCTCACCTGCCGACATTACACATCTCCAAGAACCAAGTTTCGTGAAAACTAAGCGACGCAAGACCATCTAGGGATAATCTCATGAAACAAATTTTTGCAAAGGGATTTCGACTACTCATTAACTTTTGAGATAGCCCTAAGGACCTCGAGTATCTACTACAGATGCATTTGGGGCTTGCCCTCCCCTCCCCCAAGCGTCATTAAGAAAAAATGACATCCTTCGTCCTTTTTCTACCACAACAGCCAACACTTACACAACTGATTACTACGTATTACGTTAACACTACTACCATAGACAAATACTCTGTACAACCTTTATGCCTTTTATAATATTGTATGGGCTGCGGCCAAATCGAGTTAATGAATAAATTATTATTAATTAATTAAAACTTTTAGAAACATTTAACAGAACAATATTTTGGCTGACCTGAACTTTTGTTATTTGTCCAAAACTTTTCCATTAGTTTTTAAAATTCGCCAATCTCAAACTATTTTAAAATTAGGAATA
Source organism: Dicyrtomina minuta (assembly GCA_949802685.1). Lineage (NCBI taxonomy): Eukaryota > Metazoa > Arthropoda > Collembola > Symphypleona > Dicyrtomidae > Dicyrtomina > Dicyrtomina minuta. Next base: position 50,346,844 of record OX461809.1, read on the forward strand.
AATAATTTTTTATCTGGCTCTGTACTCTGTACCAATCAGGATCACTTAATTTTTTGAAATTTTGAATTCTAGTGCTGTGATTGGCACGGAGTCAAAAAGTGTAAATCAGCCATAAAAAGTGCAAACCGTGGGCCCGAAGTGCATGCTGAGCTTGCAGCGAGACAGTTTCAGAACTGGAATACAATGGTATTGTAGCATGGTTAGCATAAAACCCAAATAGTTAGCGGCGGTGAAAACGGACTAGGTACGAGCTTTGCTGGTACCAGTGAGCCAGGTGCATGTGCTGCCGTTTCGAGTAGGCATGGTTAGAATAGCGCTGGGGCGAGTGAGCTAGGCATAAGTGTTAATGATACGCGTGGGCGAGATGCAAATGGTGCTGGTACGAGTTGAGAGACGATGTATATATAGAGATGGACCAGAACGTTTATAGAATTTTCACTTTAGAAGCCCTGCCTGCTTAAATATGGAAGCATAAAACATTTTGAGGTTTCTTTGCCGCCGTTGGAAAGCATAAGTTTCGCGGTACAAAATTTTAAAATGCTTTAGCAGCATCGTTGATTAGTAGTTAAACCTCCAGCGTCATCGCTTATTGACTATGGAAAAGGTTGAGCCGTTGTAATAAAGGTACTAGCACATCTTCCTATATTTATCGTCTCTGGTACGAGTTGGGTCAGTAGCATTTAGCACAGGTACAAGATGGCTGGGTACAAGTAACTCCGTATCGCGTGGGAAGAGTAGGAGCGATTTCAGTACGATTGGGCTCTGTAAAACTAGCGCTGGCACGAATGGTGCTGTTAAGAATATTTCTAACTCTGCTTGGCACTTGTAACAGCAGTACAGGATCGAGTTTTACTGATTGTTGTGGTTTAAGTAACAGGGACGCGTAGACACAAACCTCACATGCCAGGGTTACCTAGACACCCCTCTGGAGAAGCCAAAAAATTGACACCCCAAGTGGCCGGACACCCATTTTTCAATTTTTAATTTTCAAGCGATCATGATTTTAATATTTTTAAAAAAAATTCTTGAAAACCTTCTATTTTGTACTTTTACCCTTAGGGACAGGCAAAATGTCAGAGGTGTCAGTTTTGAATTTAAAAGGAATTAATCCGAATTATTAATTAATGTCACATTTATTAGTTTTTGAAATGCATAAAGTAGGTAGTAGCATGAAAACATTCTTGAAATCACGACTTTTAAAAGTCTTGGAAAAATCTCTTTTCGAGTTTTGTTACACTTTTCAAAATGTTTTCTTTTAGAGTTAGTCTTGAAAATCAAGGCTTATTAACACTCTTAGACACTCAAAAAAGCTTGACATTGATTTTGCAAGCTCTAACGATAAGCTAAGCTTTGGCTGCGATGCGAAATTCAGCACTCTTAAAGAAACAAAGAATGCTGACAAAAGAAAAGTGAGCATTATTATGAAAAACGTGTCCCGTTTTTGAAGCTTGAAGTAAAAATTCAAATTTAAAAAAAAAAATAATGCTGCTGGTTCATAGTAAAAAAAATCCCTTTTCGAAGAGAGCAGAGGCAGTCACTCAGTCAGTGCTGAAATTAACTCACGAGAAATTGGACACAATCAATAAGAGACAAATTGGCCCTGCATTGTTTTCTGAAAAGAGCCCGTCAAAAAATAAAAATGGTGTAAGAACTTATGTCAAACGGCTATCTGACTTGCTCTCGGATTTTTTGAAAAACAAACTTACTAATGGTAGTTAAATGGACACTTTATCTAAATTCCCATTGAGTCTTCAATTGTGTCTGCAAACTACATTTTTCATCTCATTCTAATAAAATTTAAGGCTTTTGATCGTTATGATATTATATTAAAAGTATTTTCTGGGATATTGAAAATTCGAAAATTTTCAGTTTCTTAAAAAATGCTTGATTTCATAACGAAACTATGGTCTGTGGTACTTCATTGTTTCAAAAAAATATTTTTTCCGAATTTTGACTAATCCAGAAGTTACATTTTAGTTAACAATATGAACATCAAAAAACTATAAATTTTTCGAAAATGGGATGAAAAGTGACGGAGGGTACAGGGTTACAAAACAGTGAAAAATTTTAAACTTTGAGAGCTCTTATAAAAAATTAATTTTGGAAAAGTGAAAATTTTCGAATTTTCAAAATCCCAGAAATTGTTTCTAAGATAGTATCGTAGCGATTTAAAGCATGAAATTTTATTGGAATGAGATCAACAATGTAAGTTGCAGACATAATTGACGAAAAAAACTAAAATTTAGTGTAAAAATGACACCCCCTTTAAAAATTTTAACTTTGAGCGTTTGACACCCCCCTGGAAAAAGTAAGGTTTGTGTGTTGCAGGGACAGGTACAAGAAGTCTGGGTAAGAGTGGTGCAGGTACGAGAATTACCGGCAAAACGATTAGGTTATGAATTTCACAGCACCGCATGCCATTGAAATTTCTTTCAAAAAATAAAATATACAAACTACAAAAGTAGGTAGGTAGATATGAAAATTCTCTATTTGCATTAGGTTCAACATTAGCAGGAAGAAATGGGTAAGTCAGAAAATAGAACAAATGTGATGACATCATTTGTAAACGCTTCCCAGCATTCCATTTCGTATGATATTAAAATACGTGCAGTGCTAAGAGTGTGGAGTTCAGGAGCAAGTACCTACGTACATGCATGTAAAGTCGGATTCAACACCCGTTTTCGTCACCATTCATTTCTGTTGGTCAAAACTTTGGTCCACTTAATCGATAATTGTGGCAAACTTGTCAGTCCGATCACCCCTAATAACAGTAGAGCTCTTTTCACTCGCATTTGTAGCCGTTTAAAATCTGTTTGAAGAAAATTGGTTAAAAACTGTGACTTGTAGCGCATTTCCAACAGACGGACAAACAGACATACAGAAGGACCATTTCAATAGACGCTTAAGCTCAGCATCTAAAAATCATCAGTTATAGTTAGTAAGTAACGCAGTTACTGCTTATGTGTTTATTGCGAATTACACTATAAGACACAACACACAGTCTCTGACACGATGTAAATAAACCAAATAACTAAAAATCAAAACTTAATTTTGTAGTTTTGAACGATGCAGAGAATATGGACCTGGCGTAAATGACGCCACCCAAAACTAAATATTTAGACTCAACTACTCAATTTTACACCTTTAACATGGGATGTCATCGTTCTCCTAGTGACCCATCCTCAACGTGGATGACGCCATTTGTGTTCGACGCCATATCCGCGAAGTTCATTTTCACTGCTTGGGCGATTACACAAGACATGCACTTTAATTTTTGGCGCAACCGTAGCTCAGAATATTAACGGCTGTAGCAGCTGTCTTTGAAATTCATTCCCAATTATTGTGTAACTGGAATTGAAGTTGAACTCCTTAACTTCTTAACGTTGTTGGGTCAGTTGGCACTCCTTACTAAAGATATAAAGATAGCCTAACTTGGCAAATGGCTCACAAAAAATCAAACGTAGTTAAGTCAAGCCTGACGTAAATTGACTATAGTATCCTGCGCGAAATCAAACATACTTAAGACTAATCTGACTTGACTTTACTAGTCCCTCCAAATAAATCTAACTTAGCCAAGTGATAGCTCCCAATCATAAATCTAGAGCAAAATGGTTGTTTTCATAAACAAGTCGCACCAATACTACTGTAGATATTTGACTACTATTATTACACAACGAAAACTTTAGCTGTGAAATAAATAAATAATCGCACGATGGAGATATTCGAAAAATGCAAAGCTTCAGGTAATGACGCTTATTAATGTGCATATTTTGTACCCTTGAGGATCATACACTGCGCTCCAAAATTGATTATTCGACCCGTGTTCTCAGATTCTGATATAAATAAAAGTATCAAACTGCATCTTGATTGTTAAAGTCCATATATTATTGCGTAGAGAATTTAATTTTGTTTCTATTTCCAAAACTTTTTACGTCAAAATTTTGGATTTACATTTTCAAAAAAAATAAAATACAAAAAATTAGCGAAACTCACGCGCCAAAATTGTTCATACAAAACACGAAATTCCAAGACCAAATTTTTTTCCTCAGTATTTTAAGGTACCAGGGCAATTACTTACCTCTCTGAAGTTATTTAGTCAAGGTTTCATCCATGCATCTTGTATTAGAGGTCATTTATAGGTCAAAGTGTGCACCGTTTGATAACAAGTGGTTTTCTTCACTTTTTTGAGCAAAGGCTACCGTGTGACCTGGATTTTGTGACCTTTGTCACCAAATTCACACAGGTAATAGCAAACAAGTTTATAAGACATTAGTCGGTCAAAACGCGTTTCGCTTACCCCCTCAGTCACTTCCTCAGACCCCCTATAAGTGATCGGTTGTGTTAGTATGTATATGCAGGGTAATGCATAGGCATCAATGATGTAATCACGGTCATTTTTGGTTGCGGGGTCTGAGGAAGTGACTGAGGGGGTAAGCGAAACGCGTTTGAACCGACTTATGTCTAATTGCCTTGTTTGCTATTACCTGTGTGAATTTGGTGACAAAGGTCACAAAACCCAGGTCACACAGTAGCCTTTGTTCAAAAAAGTGAAAAAAACCACGAGTTATCAAACGGTGCACACTTTGACCTATAAATGACCTCTAATACAAGATGCATGGATGAAACCTTGACTAAATAACTTCGGAGAGGTTAGTTATTGCCCTGGTACTTAAAATACTGAGGAAAAAAATTTGGTCTTGGAATTTCGTGTTGTGTATGAACAATTTTGGCGCGTGAGTTTCGCTAATTTTTTGTATTTTATTTTTTTTGAAAATGTAAATCCAAAATTTTGACGTAAAAAGTTTTGGAAATAGAAACAAAATTAAATTCTCTACGCAATAATATATGGACTTTAACAATCAAGATGCAGTTTGATACTTTTATTTATATCAGAATCTGAGAACACGGGTCGAATAATCAATTTTGGAGCGTAGTGTAAGTAACCTCCAACTTGCATGTAGAAGTTGTTACCGTAGAGACCATAAATAAACTCCCACCCACAACATGCGTAATTTGTCCCCTTAGAACCCATAAATAACTCCCATTAACGGTGATTTAAGTTCAGAGACCATAAATATAAAGAGATTAATCATAGGCTGTATGGCCTTTTCACTTCAGAAGCCCTGCCAACTTGTTCCCGCACACCACATAGAGATTTTGCCAATTAGTGCACCTGTGAGTTGCCGCGCATGCTCTTTACGAACGGCCTGCCCATCGTATAACAATATACAAATTTCACATTGCTGAATATTCAACCAAGCTTCGATTCTTCCTTGAATAAACCGGCAATTCAAATAATTTGAATTCAAGGAAGAATCGAAGCTTGGTTGAATATTCAACAATGTGAAACTTGTATACTGTTATACGGTGGGCAGGCCGTTCGTAAAGAGCATGCGCGGCAACTCACAGGTGCACTAATTGGCAAAATCTCTATGTGGTGTGCGGGAACAGTACGTTTCGCGGTGCAAAATTTCAATGCTCCAGCAGCCTCGCTGATTAGTAGTTGAAAAACTCTAGCGGCATCGCTTACTGGTTAAACAAAAGGCGAAAAAGTCCATAAAGCCTATGATTAATCTTTTTACATCCATCGTCTCTGATTTAAGTTAAGCGAGCGAGTTATCTGATCGCAAACAAAAGAACCTATTATCGTCGCATACAACGTTAAGCCTTTTGTACATGCGCAGTAGAACTTGACGTTACTTTTAGCATTACAAATGATACAAATTTTATAACAAAGATTAACATTCAGGCTCAATGCTATTTGCGCCCACACTACGTTCACTCCGTTGGCTACTTGTTGAGATGATTCGCTCGCTTTGTTTGGATACATTATACATTTTTCTACTTTCGTGTCAGAGTTTCAAATATGCCACTTTTTTATAGAAAATACCACGACACTGGTAAATACCGGTATATGCTGGTATGAAGTGGTAAATACTGGTATATTTATTTATGAAGCCGTAAGTATTTAAAAAAAATGTGCTAACATAATTCTTTATCTAGTAAAAGCTCAACAGTATACATAGCAAAATATTTGTAATGCCTAATACACAAAATTTTATTGCTTTATATGGTGGAACTTAATTGTGTAGTTGCTACACAAACACAATTATTTAGTATATGCTACAGTAAACGAGTTCCGTATTAGTATTTCAAGATATAGCAATTCATTACTTGTGCATTTTTGTGGTTAAATACTGCCAATCTAAAATTATTTGTCGGTGTAGCCACTGAAATTGGTGTTGTTCGGTGACCTGAATACACGGGAACAAACCATTAGCTTCGTCATTTGTCATTCTATCATGATGAAACCTACAGATATTTCTTGAATAAGTTGAAACGCAACCAGAGGTAGAAAATTTTCTCTCCAATTATTTATTTATTTTATTTGGTGAAGAGAAATTGTACATACATTATTCATTAGCTTTACCATATCGTCTGTCCACAATAACATTGATTTGGTAGCTACTTTTGAACCGTGACAATTTCGTAGGTTTTTTTTAAAACCCCATCTGTACTTGTATAAATAAATGCCAGTATATACCAAGAAAACATTCAAATTTTTTTCAATTTACCACTTTATACTAGTATATGCCAGTATGTGACAAAGTGTCCCATAAACAGTATTCACCACCCTTTGTATTTACCGGTATTTACCATGGTATATACCACAGTTGTATTTACTACTTTAAAACCTTGTTTCGTGTAGATAAGGATATTACTGTTGGCTATTACTAATTTCCAAGAAACAAAGTAAACACATTGATGTTGCACGTTATTTATGGTCATTGTGCACAACTAAAATCACCGTTGGTGGGAGTAATTTACGTGTTTTATGGGGACAACTTACACAAGTTGTAGATAGGAGTTTAATTTTCGTATCTAAGAGGACAACTTATAGACGTAAGTTGGAGGTTATTTACGGCCTTAAGGGTACAAAATATGCTCAATATTAAGGGTCCTTACCTGAAGCTTTGCATTTTGCGAGAGATTCCCTCGTGTTTTCTTTAGTTTTTTGGTGAAAGCATACATATGTCCTTGACTTCCATGGTGTGTTCAATAGATTTAAGATTTTGCAGAAACGAACTGAAAATTATTTTAAAAAATTTCAATGTACTGCAATTGTTTGAATTGGTGCCCATGCCTTTAATCTATCATAAGGGTACATTAATGCGCAAATTTAAATATGTAAATGGTGACAGACAATTAATACGTATAGTTTATTAGGTGAAGAGTATTAATTACCTTTATTTATGTTGGGTATGACGGAAATATGTATAGTTATTATTAAAGTTGAGTTCACTCGTTTTGCAGCTTTTTATAAGTTAACGAATATACCTTTAACAAATTATAACCAACTCACATACATAAACCGAAAAATATGCATCAAGTTTACGATGGCTCTATAAATATAAAAATATAGGAATGAATAGAATCATGGCAGTTGTGGTCGAACCTTAGATATTGCAATTTGTTGAAGTTGAAAACTACAGTTACGCTGCAACTAACTGCTATAAATGATGCAAAAAATTCATTTGTGAATCACATAAAGACACAGACCGACATTTAATAAGTTTAGTTTATTAGGTAAAGCATGCTAATTGCCGTTACTTACTTTGAGTATGACGAAAATATGTAAAATTAGTATTTGAATTGTATTTATTCGTTTTTTAACAATAACTACCACAAATATATTAATATATAATATATATACATATATACTGCATGTATGTATGTATGTATTTGAATGTATTAAGTAAGTAAGTAAGAGTAGGAACTCACTAATTTGATAGGTATTATTGAATACTGGCTTGTTTGAAAAAACGAACTGTTTTTTGAAAATTATAACGTTTCGATCTACTTGATCTTCTTCTTGGCACTTTTGAAATGGATGTGTGTAATTCGCGCTGTTGAGTTGAACCGTGTGTGAGTTTTAGAGGAACGGGTTATGATAGGTTGTAGGTACGGAAAGATTGTCGTGACGTCACGACCTATTGAATCACGACGTATTTGAATGTATGCATATGTTTGGCCATAGCGAGCCCGCGTAGCTCAGTGCTTACTGCACTGGTGTCTATGAACCTGCTGTTTAAGCAAATGCTCGCTTCAGGTCTTGGTGATCGAGACCAGCGGCGGTGGCAAGTTTTCCCAATGGGTTTTCCTTGTCCACAAGGCAGTGAAGAGTTTGGCGGCTCTGAACGTCCATGTAAAATGAAGTTCGCCATAGAAGTAGGCCCGACTAATGTTGGAAAGACAAAAACCAGTGTGATGGCACAGTGCAAGAAGTGAATTCGAGGTCGGGCACCCTGTAAGAACTGCGGTTAAATCGAGGCAACCTCAAATTTATTTTTATTTTTTATATGTTTTGCTATAGATATATATAAATGGATGTATGTATATGTATGGATATGGATATAAATACATGTATGTATTGTTTTAGGTTCCGCTCCGTTTCGAAGAGCCCGGTTTCGTAGTTTCTGTTTCGAAGCGCCCGTGTTCGAAGCGACAAGTGTTTTGTAGCCCCTTGTTTTGTAGCCAATGATAATAAATGCTATGTGACACACAATAACTGTTATGGAATAATTTACAAGCCAAAACAATAGTATGAAAGTGAGACCTTGTCGTAGGTTATCGAAATAAAATAAAAAGTTAAAAAACGGGTTTCTTCGGTAAGTCATGCCCAGGCCGGTAAGTCGTGCCCAACTTCGGTAAGTCATGCCCTATTTCACTTCGGTAGGTCATGCCCTATTTCACTTCGGTAAGTCATGCCCTATTTCACTTCGATAAGTCATGCCCGACTTCGGTAAGTCATGCCCCATTTGTTTTTGTTTAAAACACTGAACCAGGCTCCTAAAGCTGCCTGGAAACGGATAGGTTATATTTTTCCCACCCGCCTTCGGCGGCCGAGGGGAAAATATAACCTAACCGTTTCGAGTCAGTTTTTTCTTGCAGCAGCGGTCCTGCCCATCAGCTAATTTAAAATTTACCCATGATGTTTTTGGTTACATAGATAATCAGTGTGGTCGCGTCATAGCTGTTTTCATAGATTTACAGAAGGCGTTTGACTCCATACCGCATGACAAACTGATTATAAAGCTTAGGGACGATTTCGGTATTCAAGGACACCTACTGAAACTCATTATTGATTATTTTAAAAACCGTTTTTTTTAAAATTCAGATTGGAACTTATATGTCTGAAGCATATAAGTTACAGCTAGGTGTGCCTCAAGGATCTATTCTGGGGCCATTACTGTTTATAATGTATATAGACAAAGTGGGTGAAGCTGTAGTAAGTGGTGGTAATTTTATTCTCTATGCCGATGATATGGTGTTATACTACTATGCACCGGTTTTTAACTCTATGGTGAAACACATGCAACTCTGTAAATGGTTTAATAGTAATGGTCTCAAAATTAATGTTGACAAAACCAAATTTATGGTAATGCACAAGTCACGTGATACGAAGGTACCTGATTCTGTAGTATTAACCTGTAATGGTAATGATATTGAGCGAGTTCAGACTTTTAGATATCTTGGCATAATTGTTGGCTGTAATCTAACATTTAATCAGCATTTTACTTATGTTAAAAATAGGGTGTCTTCAGCTATAGGTATGTTGTGTAACTTAAAGAAATATCTTGATACTAATATTTTTATTATTATGCTCAATGCGTATGTTCTCTCTATAGTTGACTACTGCCCCCATGTATATGCTGTGCAAACCCAAAGGGAGTTACAGGTTTTACAGAATAAAATAAATAGGACAATTGGTTTCTTCATGGGCACTACTAGTAATACAAAAGAAGACATATTATTGGAAAGCGCCAATATATTATCAGTATCTGAAAGAATTATGTATTACTCTACGATATTTGTCTTTAATACATTAAAATATGGTTCAAGTGTTTTGAATTTTTCAGAATGGTTTGTAAAGAAGGAGTTTGCTAGTTCAACTCGTTCTAGTGAAATGTTCTTACTGGAACATCCTTGTAAGTTTAAATCAAAATCTTTCGAAAACTCATTTGTATATCGCTCTATTAAATATTGGAATCATTTACCTGATTATGTAAAATTTGATGATGGTGTACTGTGTGACAATTTAAGGATTAGACTAAATGATTTTATTTTAAGGAATCGGCGAAATCCGCCTTAATAAACTGAATATATTTGATGTATTTTTGGTAGCAACTTTGTATTCCTTTGATGTATTGTTAAATATTTTTTGTGTCTACCTAATTACACCATCGCGTATTTTTGATGTTTCTTAAATTATTTAAATATTTAGATAGTGTCCATCATTTTAAATCAATACTTTGTATTGCATGAATTGACACTGAAATAAAGCCAAACCTCAAACTTCTACCGAAGTGGGGCATGACTTACCGAAGTGAAATGGGGCATGACTTACCGAAGTTGGGCATGACTTACCGAAATGGGCATGACTTACCAGCCTGGGCATGACTTATCAAAGAAAAGCCAAAAAACATTACAAACACGGTAAATATCTGAAATTTGAACGGGAACTGCAAGCGGGCCGAAGACCGAAGATATGACCCACAAGCTGCCCGAAAAGCCGAAGGCAGATCTGCAACCTACCCGAAGAAGAAATCTGCAAGTGAGCCAAAGACCGAAGAACCGATGCAATTCACCCGAAGACCAAAGACTGCGACTGCAACCTACCTGAAGACCGAAGACTCTTCGGCTAGGCTGCAATCCTGCCGAAGAAGTGCCATACAAGTTGGCCGAAGAGCGACGTTCTCCTGCAACCTGGCCAAAGAACTTCGGCACAAGCTACCCGAAGACCTTCGTCTAAAGCTGCAACCCACCCGAAGACAAAATTTTTACTAAATGATTGGAGCAGAAAAAACGGGTAAGTTATTATTCAAAAATGGAAAATCATCTATAAAATTATAATGCAGTAAATTTTTAAGGCTTTTCATTTTGTTTGCATTAATGATGCCAGTTAAATATAGAAATTTAAATGGTCCGCATTAACTTGTGTAGAGATGATTTTTGAGGCATGTAAACTCTCCTTGTTCGTTGTGTACCCATTTAGTTCCTATAACCCAGAGTCGGACGAAGGAATTGGTTTTATGCAGTTATTTGTTTCGATATACAAAAAGCCACAATTTTAATTTCATTGGTAGTTTTCTTTGGTAAAGCAAAATGTTGTATTTGCATGTATAGAAAAGTTTAAAATGCTCTATTTACTTGATTTAGAAAATTGCTTAATGTTCTATTTACATGTTTTGAGAAAAGTGGAAAATTTTTTATTTCCATGTTTTTGAAATGTGTAAATAATTTTATTTCCATGTTTTCGAAAACTGCAAAATGTTTTATTTACATGCTGTTTGAAAATTTAGGCAGCGGGAGCTGCCTGCGCTGGCCACGTTATCCGGCACTGCTATATAACCTCGGATCGGAGTACAAGATCATATGATATGTTGCATAAAAATCAATGAATTGGTTTATTATGCAGTCTTGTGAGATTACAAGCTCGGTATTAAGAAAACTTGTTGGTGCTACGAGATACACATCAATAACATTGAACAGTCCCTCAGGACTAGGTATAAGCAATGGGTCAATAGCAATAAAAATGAACGCCAGAACTCCAGGAAAAAAAATGCAATATAATTAAATAACTAAATAGTAAGTACCGCTGAATCTTTACTGCCAAAGGATCTTGAATTCATACAAATTACTCCGTCAGGATTGTTGATATAGGTAGAATTTTTTAAACTATATTGAATGTCGAATGTTCTTGTCATTTAATTATAACGCGTACAATATAATGACAGTAAATGTAATGTAAATGTAATGTAAATGTAAATGTAATGGCTTTATTGTCAAGCTCCTCAGCGTAATCGCTGATTTCCAGGAACAGACAGGTGTGGCAAGCTTACCCCGTACTAACACAGAGCCAAGTAAGCTTTAAAGGTCGTAGTCACCACACACGAGGAGAGGCGGGTGTTTAAGGATAATCTACCTCACGGTAGACCCCCGAGTGGGAATTGAACCCACGACCATCGGAAGAGAGCCTCGGCCCTTAGACCTCTGGACTACCTCGCCTCTCTAGTGGTTTTTTGCACAGTGGTTTTTATCCTCTTATAAACAAAACCTACTGTACCTACGGGCATAATCTGCGCATTAAGTAATTAGAAGCTTTAGGGTATGCATCAGTATATGCCTGTAATTAAATGTTTAGGTATAGTTTAACGACTTTTTTATGATTTTCAACGGTTTTTGACTTTCACAAAGCTGCTGTACTGGAGTCATTTCATTGATTTTTATACACCAGATCATGAACTTGTACTCTGAAATTATAGGAACTAAATGGGTACACAACGACCAAGGAGAGTTTACATGCCCCAAAAATCATCTCTACACAAGTTAATGTAGACCATTTAAATTTCTATATTTAACTGGCATCATTAATGCAAACAAAATGAAAAGCCTTAAAAATTTACTGCATTATAATTTTAATGATGATTTTCCTCACTTTTGAATAATAACTTACCCGTTTTTTCTGTTCCAATCATTTCGTAAAAATTTTGTCTTCGGGTGGATTGCAGCTTTAGACGAAGGTCTTCGGGTAGCTTGTGCCGAAGTTCTTTGGCCAGGTTGCAGGAGAACGTCGGGCTTTGGCCAACTTGTATGGTACTTCTTTGGCTGGATTGCAGCCCAGCCGAAGAGTCTTCGGTCTTCTGGTAGGTTGCAGTCTTCGGTCTTCGGCTAAATTGCATCGGTTCTTCGGTCTTTGGCTCACTTGCAGATTTCTTCTTCGGGTAGGTTGCAGATCTGCCTTCGGCTCGTCGGGCAGCTTGTGGGTCATATCTTCGGTCTTCGGCCCGCTTGCAGTTAAGATAGTGGAGCTGATGTAAGTAGAGGTCCAGTAGATAGTGAAGTGGTTACATGTGGCTCTGGGACAGTTACGTTACTAATTTCTGGCTTTGAGGAATTGAATTTTTTTATGCAAACTAAATTACTTATGAGAGATTCCTCTAGTTGAGTCCTAACTGCTTTTTTTGAATTCCAACACCTCGAAATAGGACTTGTACAGCTATTGGTATGCTGATGATATACTAATAACTACTAATGTAAGTAAAAAATATTCAATTATTATACAGAGCTAAGTTAATACTGGCTACAAAACAAAGGGCTACAAAACACTTGTCGCTACGAACACGGGCACTGCGAAACCGAAACTACGAAACACCGCGCTACGAAACCGGGCGTTTCGAAACGGAGTTGATCCTGGGTGTTTCTTGCTGATCGCTACTTACTGTAATGGTCTAGGAAATGTGTCTCTTTTACTGCGGAAGAAAGGATGAGTTCACCTATATATGTGTCTAAAATCTAACTGAATTACAGCAAATAGTTAAATTTGCTACATTCTATGGAAATGGCATAGATACAATGACTATTAGCGAACCAGTAGATTTAATCTACACCACTTTAAGTTCTATGTATGTGGACCCAGTCCCAATAGCTCTACTGAAAGATACCAGTACAGGACATGTGGCAATTCAACTCCGTCCAAACCTAATTTACCATAACAACAAGTGCAATAAAATTAACAAACAATCCCATGACTTTTGTAATGAAAAAAAAAAATTTATTGACTATATTAGCCAGTGTGATTGGACTAAATTTTACCAAAGTGACGATGTTAATATTATGTCAAACATGTTAGACAACTTTACTATAAGTGCGTTTAATTATGCATTCCCATTAAAGCTTACATCAATCAAACAGCAAGATCAAACTTGGGTAAACACTGACGTCATCACATCTACAAGGAACCTTCTCAACTCTAAGTTTAACGACACTGAATCTGTAAAGGGTTACAGGAAACAGCTACAAAAAAGAATACTGACTGCCAAAGATAATTTTAACCAAAAAGTTCAAAATAAAATCAATACAAGTAAAAGTTGTGATCTCTACAAAATAGTCACGCAGGTGTGCGGAACTAAACCAAAAATTCCTCTTATCTCTCAAATTATGCTCCAAGAAAACAATACTGATACAATTGAAACCTTAAATAAAATAAATCATTACTTTTCAGAAATCAACAGAAGTTACAATCCTCTACAAAAAACTGACGATGTAAATAATAAAGTATACAATGGGTTAAAATTAGAAGAATATGAAGTCATAAAAAAACTTGACAAATTAAATTCAAAAAAATTAAATGTGCCAAAGGGTTTACCTGCTAATATAATCAAAGAATTAGGGTTTATTATTGTTACAGCCCTAACGTTTATCTATAACCTTTCACTATCAACCTACACTGTACCAGATAAATGGAAAATAGGATACATCACTTCCATCCCGAAGGATTTAAATCAAGTTTGTATTGAAAATTTGCTACCAATATCCCAAACCGAAATTTATGGAAAAATATTGGAAGAATTTATGTTTAACAAAATTTATAATAAAATTAAAGACAAAATTTATGAAAGCCAGTTTGGTTCCCTAAAAGGAGCATCAACGACCCACTACCTAGTCAACCTATGTGATTTCGCTTACGAGTCACTTGATCAAGCAAAACAGTACGTCATATTTGTGCTCCTTGACCTCTCAAAACATTTCATTTGGTTAATTACAACATCCTAATTAGTGAACTGAAAATTATGGGCGTGGATACATGTGATGTTAGATAGTTGGAAGATTTCCTACACAATAGGAGGCAATGTGTAAAGGATGGGGATTTAATGTCTAATCTACGGGAAATCTTTAACGGGACACCCCAAGGCACAAAACTAGCTCTGTTACTTTTTGTAATTATAGTAAATAAAATTCTGGGTAATTTTAAGAAAACCCACTAAGAATTTGACAAGCAAGCAAAAAATATTTTTAATGGATTTGTGAACCATATGACATTAGCAGAAAGTGTTAACTATGACGAAACATCAAAAATGCAATCATACCTAAATGATATAGGCAAATGGGCATCTGAGCTCAGAATGAAGTTAAATCCTAAAAAATGTTGTTATTATTGTCGATTTTTCAAAGGAAGCAAAAACAAGAAAATAGAATTAAAATTTGACAATGTAACTATCCCGGTGGTGAACAGTTCCAAATTACTAGGTGTAATAGTTATTGACACATTAACGTGGGATAATCATATCGATCATGTTGTCAACAAAGCGTCAAAAAAATTGTATACACTTCGAAAACTAAAATCATGTGGTACAAGTATTCCACACCTACTTACTATCTATAAATTGTATATTAGAAGCAATCTTGAGTATGCTTCGCCAATATGGAGCCAAGCTTTAACAGTAAGTTCCATGTCAAAAATTAAATCGGTAGAAAAACGATGTCTTAGCATCATTTTAAGCAAATATGTGAGTGAAAGCAAGTACAGGTCTGTTGCTAAATGTATTAGGCTAGAAATGATTGAAGATAGATTTAAAACCTTGCTATCTAAATTTGGAAAGAAATTGTGTAAATCTGCTAGATACATTAGCTAGTTACAGCCAGCTGAAAGACTAAAAGTGAGACCATCCAGAACTAAAAATAGATTTAGAATTGTAAGTTGCAGAACAGAAAGATATAGAAAATCTACACTACCCTCTTTAGTAAGAGTACTTAATAATCATAAATCCTTTTAAATGAATTTGTAAAAACTTTTAATCCACTGCGCTTGCATATGTCGCGTGGGCTCCTTTTTTTCTCGAGTAAAAAAAAATAGAGTAAAAATATAAATAAAAATATCTCTTTTAGACACTATGTTAAAGTATTCAATACTGACTTACTGTCCAACTAATTAAGCTAATCATTGAATTGGATTAATCTATCGTAATTTAAGCATTGTACTATTTTCGTAAATAATATAGCCCTTCTCTGTGTGATTTCACATAAGTCCAAGAATGGTACAGGCTCTTCTTCCTACTGACTACTACAAGCATTACCACCGTCTCTCTGTTGAAATGAGCGGCCACTAGTGGGGTCGGCGGTGGAGCGTATCTAAGGTGCGGCGGCCGTGAGACAGCTGTCGCTACTTGGTCTACTCTGTCGTTTCTCCTCCCTAACGGGAAAAAATTGTTATTCCAATGACTGGAGTAGTCCAGCTTAATATACTCTTGCAATCAGTACAGCGGTAAGAAAGCTTATATCCTGATATCCTTGAATTTAACAGAGGCAGATTTAAACTGAACCATCTCATCTCATGAGTGGCTCAATGAATCATACCTTTCATAGAAACTGCAGTGTATTATACCTAATAGGTCAAAAATACAATACTGCCACATTAAAAAAAAATAATGTAGCAACTTTGTATTATTTATGTGTATGTACTTTCAAATCGGAAACTGATAATAAAAATAATAATATGAATATAAGTGAAAGGATAATATAACCGAGACTAGCAAATACGGTAGCCTTGAATTTTCCCACTTACTGCGGTTCGTTGAGTTTAGTTGTATGAACATTGGTTAAATAGATGTAATAAAGAATTTGTTTTACATAACTTAAAAGCACAACAAAAATTCTTGCAACACTGAAAAAACTCGAAGATTAAAAATAAGATTCTGGCCTTAAAAAAGTACAAAATGCCCACAAAATTCCGATTTATATTTACATTTCAGTAAATAAAAAGCATTATTGGTGTATAATGAAAAAACTAACCCAAAGATAAATTTTAAAGCTAATTAATAGGCACCTACTAAAATTGGTAAAATCTAACTAGGCACAAGCACATAATAAGGAAATAAGGCGTTGACGATTACACATTTTTCAATTTTCGTTTGATCAGAAAAAACGCACTTTACTAAAAGCGTGCCACAGAAAATAATGGAAATAACAAAATCAAAGTTCTGAAAAAACGTCAAAGAAAATGTCAATTGTATAGATGTCAAAATTTAAAGCTATACAAACGAGTAAAATTAACCTTTACTTGCGGTGCAATAATAATTCTCGTTTTGCGCCTTACTCAGGCTTACAATACATCACATTAACATAATAACATGGTAGAGAACTGCATCTTGGAATATCCACAATAATCAAGATTTCTTAGGGCATGAATCATCTTTAAGATTGATGTTTAGTCACACTTACTTGAACTATGGAATCCAATAAAGCCCTTGTTTATTGGAAGCCTTAAAAGCAAGATAAAGCAGTTTGATTTATTGGAATTTGTAAATCTTAAATGTCGCCCTACACGTAAGTTTAATAGGAAAACCAACTTTAAAGGTAAAAATTTAAATAAAAAGGTTAATAGTAATTCTAACAATAAAGGTTACTAATAATTCTCGTTTTGCGCCTTGCTCAGGCTTACAATTCATCACATTAACATAATTACATGGTGGAGAACTGCATCTTGGAATATCCACGATAATCAAGATTTCTTAAGGCATGAATCATCTTTGTGATTGATGTTTAGTCACACTTACTTAAACTACGGAGCCCAATAGAGCCCTTGTTTGATAGAAGCCTTAAAAGCAAGATAAAGCAGTTTGATTTATTGGAATTTGTAAATCTTAAGTGTCGCCCTACACGTAAGTTTAATAGGAAAACCAACTTTAAAGGTAAATATTTAAATAAAAAGGTAGAAAATGATACGATGATGACAAAATGATGATGGTACTTTCTGTCAAATTCAGTTGAGAAGTTTAAAAGTCATGACGTAAATTATGTAGATAGGTAGGAATAAGGAAATGAAGAACTTGAACTTCCCGACAATTCTAATACGTCAATTTTCTACAGATCACTTTTTTCAAATATAGGCAAGTGATAGATCGAATTGATGGCAATGACGAGTAGAATTATATTTATTAAAATTGACGCGCAAACATTTAAAGTTTAAATTAAAAATAGTAAATTTAAAGTTAAATTTTATTTTTAAAAAGTAATAAGCACCATAACATTCAATTTTGAGTGATTTTTATAGTTTTTACTTTTACAGAGCTTCAAAATGATACATTGTATGTGTAATTTCGTTTAGAAATTCAAAACTCAAGCAAATTATGTAGATAGGTAGGAATAACCGAATGACGGCAATGACGATGACGACTAAAGCAATGGCGACAAATGACGACAGGTTTTTGTGTTGTGAAACTGAGAATTGAAATATGACGTATATTAAGGGGAATAGGTATGTAGGGGCACTGGGCACTGTGATATAGAGTACAGGTAATAAATAGGTCAGGGTTAACAAAGGGCTGACGTAGGTAGAAAAAGAGAGCGGCAGATTGTCAGCGGGAAAAGGACAAGACATTTCGGCAGACGGAGAAGAAGAGGCGTATGGATGATTGTAGGGGAAGCCAGAGATCCAATTGGATCGTCTGAGGCTATGTAGTGAGAATGAATTAAGGGGGAAAAGATTCGACAGAGAGAAATCCGTCTTCACTTCTTCCAGGCCGAGAGTCACGCAAGACCTTGATTTTACTAGAAAAGTTAACAATTGTTAGCCTTAAGAAACACGCTTTCAGAGTTAACCATTGTTAAATCTGAAAGCGAGTTTCTTAACGCTAAAAAATGTTAACTTTTCTAGTGAAATCA